>JBCAUG010020565.1:0-24958 GCA_038406175.1 Haplosyllis leylae
GATAATCTCGTTCTTTCCCTGATAATCTCGTTCTTTCCCTGATAATCTCGTTCTTTCCCTGATAATCTCGTTCTTTCCCTGATAATCTCGTTCTTTCTTAGACAATCTCGATGTTTCTCTGATAATCTCGTTCTGACTATTATTTACTTATCATTGAATATGTAGCACACAGTACTCCAGCGACTGCGTCATAATTATGACGTCACATTAGGGCCTGTTTGCACCAAGAGTCAGCGTCAACGCCGGGATGATGCTTGTGTTACAGCTCTCATTGAAATCAATGGGTCGCTCCAGAATGGGTTGTTTTCATTGATACCAATATATTCTGCGTTGACGCTGACGCTGACGCTTGGTGTAAATGGGACCTCGACAGTAGCGTTACTTTCGGAACCCGCTGTTAGAACCGGTAAAAAGATCCATAAAAAACTGCTAAAGCAGGACCCAGTATCCATGCGTAAGCCGCAGTCGAAGGAGCGCCGTGTGAATGGACCTTTATTTGTACTGTAGTGTAGTTGTGTCTCTTCTTGTCAATTACAAACTAACATCTTTAACTGGTTCTAAGGGTGCATTTACACTGAACGTAAGCTAATGTGAAAGCGAAAAATTGCTTTGATCTTTGCCGCCAATTCACGCGTAACACACATTAAATTTCCAAAGGACCCATCACAAAGCGACGTCGCTTTCACATTCACTTTCGCTCAGTGTAAACAAACCTTAACAGCTCTATCCTGTTCAGCAGCGGATCCAAGCTTTCCCCGAAAAGAATTAAACAAGACAGCTTCACATCTCCTGCAGCATTGACAGATTTAATTGGGGGCGGGGTGGGCGGGGCCGATCCCGACCAATCAAATGTTTTCTTTACTTGATGGATTTCCAAAAAAAATTGACAAAGTCAGAGTTAGCGCCGATTGCTGGATCCGCCACTGAGTGAGTAATCTTGTATCCTCTACTTTTAATTGGTGACTCGGCCTGTGGTGTGTTTTTCTGCACTACCAGGAATATCTCGTGCTTCAAAAATCTTTAAATGTGCAGAAATCTTGTACAAAAAATAACAAAAACAAAAAGATTTAAGTAGTGCAATGTCTTTAATTTGACGTCGTAAATGACGCCAAACTCATCTGTATCGTTTTTGCAGCAATTATCATAAAATCTTTTTGAAAATTTGTGAAAACGGCCCCTTTTGTATTATCAGTTACAACGACTCAAATGTTTAGCCGTTTATCTGATTGAACGTTTAACGTTTCAAATTTATTCTCTTGTGGTTTTCCAAATTTAAAGTTTCGTTTTACCCTATGTCGGTTCCCTCGTTCGTTCGTACCTTTACTCTAACGATATTGTTTTAGGATGACGTTGTGCCTAATTCTGTCATTTTACGTTGATGTTATTAACCCGATCGTTTTTTACGTTGACTGCTATTTGACACTATTTCAAATCACTTTACGTTAAGTTTTGCGTAATCGCTTTATTTTGACGTTGGTCCTGTCTTCTTTACGTTGCTGTCGACGTTGATGTTGATACTATCGTTTTTGTCAAAACCCATATCGTATCGTCTTTACGGTGACTTGGAACTCATTGCTTTTACCTTGAATTTCACTATCGTTTTGACGTTGACGTTCACCTAACGGTTTTGTTTGACGTTCACCTATCGTTTCTACGTTGACAGCAGGGCGGTGGTGACTTCCAGCCGGTTGTCGTGAGTCGCGTCGTTCTGAAGTCGTTATCGCGTCATGACGTCATAGTGTGCGCGTGGAAGAAGCCATTACGTAACCAGTACTACAAGATGATCATGCCCGATGTATCCATCACCAAGTGTCCTGCCTGCAACAAGGTAAAGTACTGTTACATAACCAGTACTACAAGATGATCATGCCTGATGTGTCCATCACCAAGTGTCCTGCCTGCAACAAGGTAAAGTAGAGTCTGACGACAAAGTCTGAGCTGGTAGACGGGAGCCGTTCTTTTCCTTGCCCGAGCAACCGACACCCATGCTTTGCATTTGGGTGAAATCACTGGATTTTCGTTCATACCGCTTTCATTGCGACTTCTGATAAAGACACCTTCAAAAGCGAATTTATTTCGGGCAAAACGTCTGTGGAGACAGATATCAATGAAGCCCCCCTGAATGTTTAAAGTTTTGGATCTTTTCATTTTCGTTTTCCCGTGAATCATTGGTGCTACACCCGCAAAACGACTGATTATAACTCAGTGATCATCTCCGTTACAGTTGTTCCACACGGATGACTACGAGCTATCCGTTCTACAACGAGGCCACTGTCCGTACTGCAGACGCGTTATAGACGAGTAACCATGGAGAACCGTCGTCATAGCAACCGTCCACGATATACACGTTGTTGCCTTGAACACTACTCAGCTACAGCTACAGACTGTTAATCTGTGATGACTCTCTATGCACAGTTCTCAGGCTAAACCACTACCAATTTCTCTGGCCATATTTGTACATAGTTTGGTGAAGTCTTGGTGGATGTCTCCTGATAAAGACACCTTGGGTAGATGTCAATGAAGTCACCCTGAATGTTTAAAGTTTTGGATCAATTTCTGTGGCCATATTTGAAGTCTTGGTGGGTGTCCCCTGTTGTTTTAATCCCAGAAGAGGGGCGGATCCAGGATTTCTCATAGGATGGGGCGCCGAATCCCAGCCAACCCTTTTTATAATTTTCTGAAAAAATCCTGCGAAATTAAAGAAAATTTGGTTCCGTGGGGAGGGAGGTTCTTGCATCAGTCTGTCCAAATATTAGGAACTAAACGAGTCTAGGACGGGCTCGATTTGATGATAACGTAAACACGTACAACATTCACGACGAAAAGAAACTCATTTACAGTAAAACCTCCGGTGTAAGGCCACCTATTTTTTAAGGCCATCTCTTATTTGACTGTAATTTAACATATTTGTGAATGAATATAATGATCATTAATGACACAAGAAACTGGATTATGGTTCTTTCGCTGCTGCCACGTTTTACACTTCGTTTTCGTAACATTCCGTCCAGCCACGTGTGTTTGTTTATATATTCGTCAAAAGTCCAAAAGAAATAATATCTCTTATTTATTGAAAGAACAATTTTGATGACGTTTCAAGTGAACTGTTTTTCAGATGCCGTTTCGGCTAAAACAACTGAAAACGCGTGATTTTGATCGAACAGTGGAGTTTTTCACGATAGGTCCTGGGTTCAAACCCCACTGGGGGCAACTTTTGACGAATTATTTTTTTTGCTCTTCCCTGTGTAAAGATCTGTCAGATAATCTGACAGAAACGCCTATCGTGAAAACTCAAGTATTTTGCCTTGCAAACAGATTTCAAATTTTGACAATAATGTGAAATTTGTGTAATGTTTATGAGTTTAAATGTTAAATATAGTGCCTATTGTGATCAATTATGCTCGACCAGTGAAAGATGCCGTCAGCTCTCTTAAGGTGCCGCTTAATGAAGGGAATAATAACCGTTCATCCATCACCTGCGCAGTGTTGTTCTTAGGCGTGAAGCGGGAATACTTTCAGTTACCACATTCGAGTTTTCCCGTAAGTGTGTCTGTTTAGCTTGAGGTTGAGGTTGAGATAGACGCGAAAATAACATACTCAACAGTTAAATCATGTATGTTATTCTTGTCCGGAAACTGAGTTGTCTGTGCTGTGGCCAATCAAGCAACTCAGTCTACCCCAGTAACATACTCGATTTAACTATCGGATATGTTATGTTTCCTGCAGTACCGAAAAGTATAACATAGAATCTACATGACAGTGAAACCGAGCATGTTACGAAAATTTAGCTCAACCTCAACCTCTGCTTGAAAGGATCGACTTCCCTTAACACACGAAGTTGACAAGACTGCCATTTCTGTGCAGCTTTAAACTTAAAATAGTTGCCAACCGAATCAATTTCATTGGAAATTCAAATTTCAACATTGACTCAAAAGTCATCGTACTGGTTGCTATTTCTAATTTATTTTCAAATGTCTGTAATGGTCTTTTCACACTGAGCGACACCCAGAACAAGACCGAGACCGACGCCTAGAATGATAAGAATGGGTTCCACTACAATATGCTGAACACTTGACACTGCACCGAGACTGATAACAATACAAATTCCCATTGAGTTCTCTATACTTGCTATCGGTCTCGGTATAGTTATCGGTCTCGGTGTCGCTCAGTGTGAATAGACCATAAGTGTAAAACTTTGCAGTCGGTTGTACACTGTTGTACATAGTTTCGCTGCGACGAACCGGACTCCGCTGTACGTCTGTACGTACTATATGTCTTCACGTCTTTTGTTACGTCACTGTGATACATAAATAACCATGTAAAACTAAACTTTTTGTTGTTGTTTCTTTAATACTTTTGCCAGTTTCCCGTTTTTATATCATAGGCAGAAATGATATAAATATTTCTTCAATCACGGTTTTCGCGACAGATCATGTGAAATATTTTCCATTGAAGATAGACTCACAGGTAATGTCTGCGTTGGCATTTTTTCTTTGATCTTTGCCGTTCTGTTCTTGAAAATGCAAACGTCAAGTGTGAACACCATCACTTGTTGCCATAGCATCCATCCCGGACGTTTGACACAACGCAGATACCGACATTTGAGTTTTTCCGTAATAGTCATTGAATTTGATGAATTCAATTGAGTTTTTCCGAATTGAATTCTGTAGAATCTACAGAATTTGTAGAATACTATTTTCAGTAATTTTAATTTTCCAAATTACTAAATGTAGTATTCTACAAATTCTACAGAATCTGCAGAATACTATTTTTAGTAATCGTAATTTTCAAAACTACTGAAAATAGTATTCTACAAATTCTATAGATTCTGTAGATTCTACAGAATTCAATTCGGAAAAAACTCAAATGTATCTGCATAAATTCATCAAGCGGTAGGCAAAGAATGTTTATTCTGAGCAATGCAAATCAAACCAACACAATTCTTTGATCCTTTTTGCTGAAAAGCTCATTCACACTGTGCATTTTTTATGATTGCGACTGTGATTCTTCTTATGGCAACAAATGACTTGTACAGGACTCAATGGAAGTGTTCACACTATGCGACTGCAACATCCTATCATATTAACAAGCAAAAACAAATCGCAGTCGCAATTATAAACATTCACAGAGTGTGAACGAACGCTAACACATGCTTTTGAGCGAAAATAGATTATCCAGTTTCTTGATTCTTCGGATCTACGGATACATGTAAAGTTTGATCGTATGATCGTGAATTTTATATTCTTTTACTCTCGCAATGAAGAATTCAACATATACTTTACCATTGCAATTGCAAACTTTTTGAAGAAGTTAGAAGGGAAAGTTGTACACGTGAGCTTTGTGTACTGTTTATTGTATATTCGTATATATTGTATATATCTTTTCTGTAACTAATTTTTAAAGGTTCAGAATTTGGTATGACCTTCTTGGTTTCCTGGATCCACTAGTAAGCCCTGACCAGATGTACTCCTTTGGCCATTAGACGAGCTGAGCGACTCAGACACATTTAACTGGGGTTCTACATGTAACCACAAGATGTTACGTTATTTGGACGTAAAAGTATTGTTTACATGTGGTGGTTTTCAGCAAGTAATTCTGACCGTTTAAAAATAAGTTAAAGGTATTCCTATGGTACTGTTCACACACCCCCAGTTAAGCTATGTTAAAAAGATCAAAGGTACCGCTAACAAAAATGTTCCGAAAAACGTTGCGTATAAACGCACCTTAAGCACACATTTTAAAAGATTGCATACACACAACAGTAAAGTCAATGCATGCGTTCTGGCATAGTGAAAGTTATGCGCGAAAGTATGAGAACAAGTTGGTGGGGGATCCAGGATTTCCCAGACGGGGGGGCTACCTCCAAGGTGGGTGTGCCAACCTATTATTTTGCCAAATTTTCCCCGAAAACTGCATCAAAATGAAAGAATTTGGACCCAGAGGGTGGCGCGCGTCCCTGGCGCCTCCCTTAGATCCGCCAATGCAAGTCCCCGTAGAGTTCCAATTAAGATTTTGCTGAATGTTTTCACTGAATTAAATTTTTTTTTTCCAGTCCGAATATTTGAACAAGTCACTTCTTACTTAAGATATCGTGTAAGATATTCCTACAGAGCCTACGAGACACGGGCAACAGACAGGGGCCATAAATGAACGCAAAATCATGTATCCTCGATTTGTCAGGTGCCTTGAATTCAGTGAACGTCTACTCTATTTAAGGAACAAACTCCAGTGATCCCAATCATTTGAACAGAACATTATTTAAAGTTATCGGAAAACATGTCTCAGCAAGTATGGAATAGATTTTTTTTGTCCCAAGCAATGTTATCAAAAGAAGAAGTCAATTAACTTGCAATAGAATATTTATTGACGCAAATAAAGAAATAAAATGTTTTCCTTTTCCCTTAATCGAGTTTTTCATAATTTTCATCCAATAAGATATATTACACAAAATAAAAATTTGAAAAATTGACAGATTTTGAATTGAACTCAGATCACATGTATAGCAGTCAATCATTCTGACCACTTCACTAAACCACTTGTGTCAGACTTTAAATGGAATCTAAATCATGCATGGATGTTTTTGTCAAATTGATTTAATTCATCTAACTGGGCGAAAATTTATTTATTTTGAAAAAAATTCTCTTTTAGGGTGTCAACGATTCCATTTTGGTTCGTTCATGATGATGTCTTCTTTTACTTCTCACGAATCAACCTGGAGATGGAGTTGGACTTGGAGATGGTTTGTAGGTTGGTTGGTAAGTAGGTTGATAAGTTGGTTGGTAAGTTGGCTGGTAAGTTGGTTGGTAAGTAGGTCGGTAGGTTGGTTGGTAAGTTGGTTGGTAAGTAGGTTGGTAAGTTGGTTGGTAAATAGGTTAGTAGGTAACAGGCCTATATGTATTTCCTGGTTGACTGATATCTGCAAATATTGTTGGAAACAAAGCACTGAGAGTATATGAAGATGACTAAATTATCTAATAATGGAAATAATTTTTACAAAATAATAAATAATTATCATCAATTAATGTTTTCAAACCAATACTCTTTTTAACAATAAAATATTTCTTGTAAGATTTTTCTCAATAATTCCGGAGATGTAGCACTTACCCTCATGGTAGTAGATGTGTCCCTCCGCAATCTGGATTTTCCCAGTGCTGGAGTGACATGTCATGTCCAGGAATTTGTCTCCATTAGCATCTAGAACATCCAGATATTCTCCAGGCTGGAAGCAGAACTCATCCAGAATGGCTGTCCTAGTCTCTCCAAATAATCCTCTGGTCTCAGCATGAACTGCAATAGAAATAGTTTTAAATCTTCATAACTTTTTCAATAATGTTATTGTAATGTTTAACTAATACAAAAATAGAATCATATCAACAAATGAAGGTAAACAAGATACAAATAATAATTCTCAGGCATCTGTACCATTGTATTTGATTACATTTTATTGATATGAACAGAAATAGATAACACAAAAAGTTATCTAAACAGGATGTACAAATTTCCTACCTCCCTGGTTGTGCATGAGAATCGTTTTCCCTGCAGCATCATGACACAGTAGATCATACAGCCCGTCTCCGTTCACATCCCCCACGCGGAGAGTCTCCCCGTTCTGAGCCGAGCACCACCCCTGCTGCCCCGTCCACTCCAACCCGGCGGCCTCCACTGATCCATTGGAGGTTCCATACCGTATTGTTCTTAGACCTGGGAAAGTTTGCAACAAAAATTTACGTTATTTATTGAACCTGTGACCTTACTTTGAAATCATTCCGTTGTGATCTTTTAGATGGATATCAAGCTGGAACGGAGGTAGTTTAAAAACAAATTTTTTTTTAAGGTCTTGAAAGAAAGGCCTGAACAGGTTTGTTTATCTCTTTGTGAAATTTTTACAATTTATGTCAGATCTATGCCATTGAATTAGATAAATAAATGACCTTGCATCGTTGACCCAATTGCAAAATAACGTCATGATAACATTCTTGTGTCAACAAATTCCCACCAATGACTGTATCCTAAATTGGGCGTACTTGTCATAAAACTGCCAAATCATGCTATGTGCCCCCTCCCCCTTTATAATCAATAAGCTGACTCTAACGTGTCAGCAAAAAGAATACAACGAAAGTCAATCAAGTCAAATCAAATGGAATTCAATAGGGAAAACCCCGATTTAGTTCGTCTGTGTGTCGTCTTTAAATCAGCGTTGTAATTTGGTCGTTGAACTGTCCAACATCTCCAGATTAACCAAACAGTCAAGATGATGCCACAAAGAACCGATAATCATACCAATAATTGTTGACTATACTTTGATAAATTAACCTAAATTTATTGTGATAAAATATTGTGATTGGATTAAGGTTTACCACCGAGCCCGTAAAAGTTTTTTCTCATTTTTCCAAATGTCCAGAAAAATATGAAATCAAAGGAATATTGGTCAGTAATTTGGACTCGGCGCACTTATTATTCTCTTCATTGACCAACTATAGTAAACATACCATTGACACTATCGTCACACAGAAGATCGGCGTTGATGTCATCGTTGAAGTGTCCCACTCTTAGCACATTTCCAGTTCCGTTGTTTGAACACCAGTCAGAGATAGAGTGATCAGCTGCTACTGGTCCTGAGGGAATTTGATACGATTAGTAATTGGGTTTTTTCAAAATAAATTTTAGACCAATTAGACCAATTCATCTAATGGTTATTTCTGCATCGTGGTTAGGTCACTATTATATTTTATAGTATGATAGTGAGGCTACTCATTTATGGACAGGTGTCTATTAGTGTCATCTAACTTTTGAGACTTACTGCAATATAATTTATGGTGATGTCTAAATTGATAGTAAGGGCAATTTGATAGTTAGCATTAGTAGGTTAGTGAGGTAACCATTAAATTGTTTAGATCAATCGGTCCAATTGGTCTAAAATATATTGTGAAAAAACTCGAATGATGCTTTAGCTTCAGTTCGTCCATTATTCCCGGAGAATTGACCTTTTACTACTTTATATTATATAAATGACTTAGCTACCATGTGAAATATCAGGCAGAAGGGTATGCACCGTGACGGGAAAATATCCAATTCTGACTGGTTTGCATAAAAAAAATTCTAGTTGTCTCTGAAAACATTTTTTTTTAGTTCAGTCGAACTTTGGTGTTCAAAGAACGACTTACCACTTTCTCGAAGGCAGCCATTAAAAAGAAGTTATGAACCAGTCAGAATTGAATATTATTTTTGTCAGGATGAGAAAGCATGTGACAAATAGCCACACAGACAATCTAGTTTTTTTCAAAACGGGGAGGTTTTCATCTAATTGGATGAATTAGACGAATTGGACAGATGCGGTGTTGCATGAAATATGTGGTTTTTAAAGTTGCCCACAAGCACAGTTGACTCTGTGGTGTAATGGTTAAAGCGGTTGGAATATAAGCAAGAGATCTTGGACTCGAACCCCAGTTTTGTAAAATTTCTTTTTGTCCAATTCATCTAATTAGACAAGACTTTTGAAAAAACTCAATGTTTGCTGTGGTTCAGGAAGGTTCTTTTTTCTGACGAGATTTCCATTCTTAGAAAAAGGTGTTAGTCATAGTTACGTTGGTCAAGTTCAACTGTCAAAGGAATACTTGGTGTCAAATGTTAATGTCTAATTACAGCATCTTGGAAATATTATCATTCAAGGTACACAATTATTACACTGTTATTCCAGGTATTGTGGGGGTATGTGCAAATAAAATAGCATTGTGAATAGCGTCCATGTAGATGACTGGCCGACTAACAAAGACATCCTACCTTGTCTGGAGTTGATGTTGAGAACAATCTCAATCTTAGACTCCGCGCATGCGTACTGACAGATGGCGTCGATGTTTCTGTCTCCATCAATATCACCGAGCACCAAGTTGCTGCCAGATCCCTAGTTCCAGCATAAATAAGTGAATCATTTAGTGTCTGAATATACTTTACAAGGCCCTCGGCGCACTATTCATACCGGTTGTCCCATGTCACTGATAAAGCCGTTTCATAAAGTGCATCGTTCAACGACTTCACAGATCTATTTTTTCTATTCTGACTTCAGTTACCTACATAATAAGTGACAGGGCCTCATTGATGTTCATGATACATCAACACCTGATTGCATTGGCGGATCTAGAGGGGGGCGAGGGACGTCCCCTCCCCCTCTGGGCCAAAATTTCTTCATTTCATGCAGTTTGGGGAAAAATTGGTCAAATAGTATGCTGGCGCCTCCCGGCGTTGGTGCCCCTCTGGGAAGTCCTGGGTCCGCCACGGGATTAATAATTGAAAACGTTCAGCATCTTGTGAAATACTTGGTAGTTTTGGGGGAATGAGGGCCTTAAGTTCACCCCTTGCTGCCCCTTCTAGATCTAAAGCTAGTTATTACCGCCCGCGTATGAAGTACGACGGGAGGTTATGTTTTCACAGGTGTTTGTTAAGAGAGCGGGCAGGATAGGGGCACGTTTCGGACAGGAGAGCAAGTGATTGCTATGCAGCGGGCGGTACGCCTCTTGAGGTCACGCAGGAGAACTGACTTGTTTGAAAATCACATCTCAAGTTAGGATGGCTAATTTTGGGATAAGTAATAAGAACAGTGTATTACTTGTTTCCGAAGAAAAACAAACCTTTCACTTCATTGAGGTCTTCAGAAAAGAAACCTCTCTAACATATTTGGTATACTTTGAATATTTCCTTGTTTTTAAGGCGTGTTGTTGTCATTTGATGTAAAACACACCGCACAACGCTATTGTTTACCACTGTTAAAAACAAACCTGACAGAATCCACTGAGAAGCACTCTTGACTTTCCAGCATATCTTGCATTATTTCCAGCCTCCAGAACTTCCAGGTTTCCATTCAGATGATAGAAGCAAAACAGATCTGTCACTTTGTCACCTGTGAGGCAATTGAATACTTGCAGTTAATTGAAACGTAAAGACATTTTTACCAGATTTTATAAAAATGGTTGCTAAGATTATATTTAGAGTCACTAAGAAAAATTAACCTTGCAGGTCACCAATGAGAAGTGTTGGGTACTCTGGATGATAATTGTCCCGGAAACAGAACCTATTGGTGGAATCCCAACCGGAAGAAGGAACCGGATGTCCATAGGGATCACCTATTATCGTCCATATCAATCCTCCCTTATTATCATGACACAGCAGATCTTGTCTACAATGAATAAATAAACTTTATTGCTCCTAATGACTAGACTCTAACATTCATCCATTCTTTCAAAGTAGCAGATAGGTTTGTTTTAACTCAAAAGTACAAGAAATCCAAGTAAAACTTATATCTTAACCTACCGTCCATCATCATTCGCGTGCAGCACATAGGTGTCTCTGTTGTCACAGAAGAATCCTTCAGCAGACTTGAAATCTTTTTGGAGATATTCAACGGTAGGAGCTGCAAATGTCATTAGAACTAAGAGTAATCTTTGAGTGGGAAAAATTGATAATAATTAGAAGGAAATATGACTTTGTGGCGAAACTGTTTCATAAAAGGCTACTTTCTGGCTACTTTCTGGCAAATGGAATGCAGTTCCACAAAGAATTTCTAAATAACGATAAATTAAGAGAGAGTTCTCATTTTAATTTGTTGGGAATACATAACTTACGCCTCAACACAGATGGAGACACTGAGGTTGTTCCATTTTCATTACAGTAAATGTCATCCATGTTGTCACCATTGTAGTCACCAATAACAATTTCTAAAATTAAAGTTACAACTGCTCTTGAAAGCCCTCCTTATGTCAGCTATTTTTATTGGCTGTTGAGGGGTATGGGGTAAATGTCAAGACGGTAATCTGGTAATTGTTAGACTGAATTACCTGCAAATTTGAATGCCTATTCAGGTCATGTAAAAGTATGAAGGAATACAAAAGAATAAATGTTCTTCAGAACTGTTATGAAAGATGGATGTTGGGTGATTACTTTAAATTGAGTCAAGGGATCAGACTTTTTAAAGTTCAATGAATACTATACCATTTGTTGGTACCTTTTTGTCAAATGTTAAAATGAGACTCAAAAGAAACCAAAGCCAAATAAACCACATAAAACAAGTAAAAATGCAAAATGAGCTAGATAACCCTACCTCCATTAATGCAGAGGTTCAGATCTGCACAATGCATCTTCTGAAACATATCATTGGCTGAAAAAGAAGGGAAGACAAATCGTTAGGATTATTTGGTACAAATACCATCACTATATTATTGTTCTTTCTGGAGACAAGGCTATATTTAATTTGCTCAACTTACATCCAAAAATAAGCGAATTGTAACGAACACAGATTCGTCCATTTGGATAATGACACAGCCAATCAGCGCGCAGATCATTATTAAACTGACCCACATGGAAAGAACTGCCTGGTTCTGTGCACCAACTGAAATAGTAAACAGAAACCAGAGTTACAAAACTCTTGTTACAAGACTCTTTAAATTTTAGGGAAAGACAAGATAGTTTGACAAATAGGTTCTTGTCAATGTGAATAGAATGTATTGGGAATGTTCAAGAGACAATAGGACACAGTACAACTGAACTACCTATGACCAAATTCATAATCCACATTGCTGAGGAATCCATCTCCATCAGTCAGAGCAATCTTGTAATTCTGTCCCTGATCCATTCTGCACACAACATCCACTTGGTTGTCTCCATCAAAATCACCTGTAGCAATCTGTGAATTCCTCTCCATGCAGAATGATTTAAAGTCCACACTTGGATCCATTAGTGGGAACTAGATAAATAGCAAATGTCCACTTAATGTTCAGGTAGAATATCCCATTTTCTAAGATGTTCTTAAATATTTAAGGCAGCACACAGTTTTATGTCACTTGAATAAAGGAATGACCTTTATTACCAGAAAAGTAGCTGCTGAATCAACTTGAACTAATAATTGGCATCATTAAATCTAGATGAACAGGGGAGTAGCTGCTGTATCTCCTTAAGTCAAGGATCTCGAATCATTGAATCCAGATGGCAAACTTACCAGGAATGTAGATGCTGCATATCCCTGAGCCAAGGATTTGGAATCATTGAATCCAGATGGAAAACTTACCAGGAATGTCGCTGCTGCATCCCCCTCAGCCAAGGATCTGGAATCATTGGATCCTGATGGGAAACACATCATGTCGCCCAGGTTATCATCGTTGAAGGTGCCAAAGAAGATCTGTTAGGAATTGAAGATTCAATGATTGATACTACTATGGTGAACTTTTTAAATTGTGTTATACAGACAGAAAATAAAATTAACTACCTTGGATTTCTCGTTTTGATTCGAAGGGCAGAACCCAAAAAAGCTGTCCTCATATGGCTGAGGGCCAAAACTGATTCCAGCGTCTGAGGTGTGAGTTTGGTAGATGGCGACACCTCCATACGGTTGAACACAAATAAGATCTGCGCTCTCATCACCATTCACATCACCTGTAAATAAATCAAGACAAATGACAATCGTACAAACCATAGGATATTGACAATTGTACAAACTATAGGATGTTCTGTATGAGCTAACATCATGTCAATTGAATTAGGAACTGTGATTTTGTTCTGTTTAGTTATTTGATAATTTACTCTGTAGAAAATTCAGTAAATTTTGATGTTTTGGGATAGCAGAAATTTTGAAATGAGTTGTATACATAAGTAATCAATACTTTGGACTCAATAATGGTATTACATAGTCACATTTTATATTAGGTAGAGCTGAGCTCCATTCAATTGGGGGATGCCCTGAAATTCACAGATTTCCAGATGTTCTGAAAGACTCATTAATGAGCTTTCTGAAGGGTATAATGCATGAAAAAGATTATGGCAGTTTCCCTGTTAAACCCTGCTTCAAATTAAGCTTAAATGTATACTAACCAAGGAAGAAATTGTTCCTTGTTCCTTGGCAGAAGTTCAATCGGTAAGTTTCCCATGAATCATAATCAGGAGCAAAGGCAATGTCCACTGTTCCATTCAGTCTATCAAGACAAACCTGGTCATCTCTACAAAAAGTAACACAAGATATAAGAGGTATCTTTCCAGTTACTCTGTCACACAGTCAGCATAAGATCAGAACATCAGTATGTTGTCTAATTAACCCCCTATCCTCTTGGGTAATTAGCTTCTTGTCCGGTACGGCCGTTAATTGTAAGTAACGTCTTCTTCTGTTGGTGCTCCAGCATCAAGACTCAGCTACTTGAGCTTTTACAGTCTTCATCTCTTGTATAGCGAACCCCGTAAAGTGGCCCTACTTCATATACCCCAGGGCTTTGATATCAGGAGAGGAAATTGGCCCATAGACGCAATGTTATTTTTGGAATCAAATTTTAAGTACAAATGTGTGACTGATGGCAGCACTGGGCTGTCATGCCAAAACGAGCTCCATTGCAATTGCATTGATTACGCTTACAGACAATGGTAGAGGGCCTTCTTTTTCAAAGATCATAACGGACGTTTGTGATTCCTTTCATTTCCTTGTCTGACTATTGGGTATTAGTTACTGTGGACTGGTATTTGTGCCAGCAGTGCTTGTCTAAGTTACGGTTATTTATTACCTCTTACGTTTGTGAATGTGGTATTCCACTCGCATGAAATACGTTCTATTGGAGTTTTCTCTAAATGTTTTCACTGAATTCGCTAAATTCAGTGACAAAAAAAATTAAAAAATGAGCACTGTGGGGTTGGGACCCAGGATCTCCTGTGTAAGAGACAGAGATGATACCACAAGACCACAGAGAAACAGGTAACAGAGCAGATCCTTATACTGAGCCTAACTCATGCCTCAGTTATTCCTCAGATTCTCTGAATTCGCTGAATTCACTGAATTCAATGAAAGTTCTGCTCTATTTAGAGAAAACTCCATTGTTAAGATAATCGTTTACCATATTGCCTTGCAATCAGTTGCAATCAGAAATTTATGGTTAAATATCCACTGAATATTTCTAGCAATTGGTTAAAATAGGCGAAGTGGTCCCAGGCATTGTTGAATAGTGTACACATGGATGATTGAACAGATTTCTCGTCATTTTGCTTGAGGTTGAAATTACCTTCCATCTCCATCTACATCTCCAACCTTGAATCCTGCACTACCATCAGCACAGAATGGTTTTGTTCCGTCGAATTCATTCAGTTTAAATTCACTCATGGAAACTGAAAATAGGTGTTAAGCAAGTTTGTTATGTTCAAGAGTTGCCTGGTGGAGGATTTAACAATTTTAAGGATTTTAGGAGTATGATTATTATTCACCAAAGTATATCCTGTTTTGTATTCCTGCTGTATGCAAAAGAAATAGAAACAAAACAAGGCACCGGAAAAAGAACAGGGAATGGGCCAAAAGATCGATTACTAGTTCCAGGAAGTGAAAAAGTGAACAAAATAATGATTGGATTTATTGCAGAACTTTATAAAGTAGCCAACCTGATGGGTAGAAGCAGTGGGTCTTGTCCTCATGTTCGTAAGTTGTGGGATCCCAGCAGCAGCCTAGAGATGTGCAGTAAGATTCCGAGGTTGTCAATTGATGTCCACATGGCACCCGGTCTCCGCGCACAACCTGTAACCATAGAAACAACAGACATACGGTGGGAGTGGGAAACTGATAAAGAACTAAGCTTCAAGAAAGGGAATGGTTTTGTAACAATGTAACATGACATCGGTCTGGGCAAACCTAGCATGTTTGGATCCCATTGACACATTTATGTGTGGCCATGAACGTACCATTAGTGGGCTGGACTGTAACTGTAAATAAATAACAAATAACAGAATATTTTACCTTACATCTGCCGTCAGGTATCCTAGAATTCTGCTCTTCTGTAAAAGCAGAATGTGCAGACAATGATTTATCCTCCATTGAATTTCTTTTATTATAGGGTTTTTTTTGGAATGAGGTACATCTATTATAAATCTAATACATAGTATTGGGAAGTTATTTACATGGTCTATAGTCTACTAGTTAATTAGTCTACTTGGGAGAATATTCATATTTTCAATTGTTACATTCAAACCAGGCCTCTTAGTTTTAAACTGCACTATACTTATTGATAGCATCCATACAAGATGTAAACTATAAAATTGATTTTACAAAATTCACGTATTCAAGTTGTCCTGCTAAAAAGTGGGCATTCAAAAGGGGGCTGAAAGATAGGTTCAGAGACATGCGTTGTCTCCTCTCTGGAACATTTCTTAATGTTTTCATTATTGTGAATGTGACAAATTGGAGCAACTGTTCAATGCATGAATTTGGGCCCGTTTGAAATCTGACAAGTGCAGTGAGCTGTGTGGCGTAATACTTTCTGACAGCTGAGCTAGAGATCTGTGTTTGGGACCAGGCAGGGCTAATTTTATTTTCAAAACTCAATTTTGATCAATTCATATAATCAGACGAGATTTATGAAAAAACAGTTCAATTTTTGTGCAATGGATAATAACTTCAACTATTTGTAAATGTTCTTTCTGCATTAATGAACATATTTTAGATTGTCAACAGACAATGAGAAGTTTATAACACTAATAATTATTATAAATGACTACAGACGATCATTTGTATGTTCAAACTCACCAGAAGATTGCAGAGTTGGTAGTGGTTTCAATGTAGAATTCCGCAAAGGTGGTGGCCCTGCGGGTGGTGGAGGTGTTGGTGCTGGTGGTGTTGGGGGTGGTCCTGTAGGTGATGGGGGTGGAGGTCCTGTAGGTGGTGTAGGCGGTGCTGGTGGTGTTGGGGGTGGTGGTCCTGTAGGTGATGGGGGTGGAGGTCCTGTAGGTGGTGTAGGCGGTGCTGGTAGTGTTGGTGTCGGTTTCGAGGCTAAAAGAAAAAACATCTTGTTCACCAATGGCAAAAAATTATGAACACTTCGTTCATTCTATTGGTTCTTTCTGGAACAGGAAGATATGCAAAAATAAATTTAAGCATGTTAGCAAACTGAGATGGGTCTTATTTCAGGACTATTTCAGACTAATTAACCTAATAGTTAGTAAAAAAATCACCCATTTTATCAAAAATTCTAACGTTTATTTTACTCCTTTTAGCTGAAGAAAGAAAAAAATGACGTTGCGTCGTTGACCCAATTGCAACCTGCTGGCAACGTAATTATCATAAAACTGCCGATACCACATTTTGCACCCTGTTGAGCGGTCCCAAAAATCAAGCATGAAACTCGAGCTGGGGAGTGAAACACGGCGAGAGTTCGTATCGTTCTTTGTTCAGACTGGGTTTATTTCCAGGTGTTTCACTCCGAGGAGAGTGAAATGTTGGGAGACCTCGCACTGTTCTGGGACTGGATGATGAGGCTACATGCAGACTGGTATCTGGGGAACTTATTGTAAAGGAGAGTCAAGCTTGTCAGTGGCACTTTATCGTGAGGTATTAGTTATGAGCCTATTACCAATGTACTTCTCTCTCAAAGGATCCTGAAGACAGGGAAGTCCTACCCCATTACGTGAAAGACCTCCCACTGTCCTAAGATGTTAAGACCATCCCCCGCCCCCGCCTCGCCCACTCAACCAATGTGTTGACTCTAGCGAGCCAGCAATAACCAGTTCTATGAAACAGAAATAGGGGGTATCTCCGCTTACTGCCTGAATCAACTCCGAATTCAAAGAAGTTTGTTAACACCACTCAGCTCCTCCCGTCTGTTTATAGAACGACAGGACCAAATAATAGTACTTACTGGATGGTTGTATTTTGTTGTCAGAACATGTCTGAGATGTTATTTGGCATCTCTTGGCGTTGTCATCAAAGACTAACCCTGGATCACAACGCAGGGTATACTGGATTTCGTTATGACAGTGGGCATACATGTTGCACCCTTGGCAAGATTGGTATTGTCCGTTTGCGAGTCCAGTACAACTAGCAATACATCGTGTACCTGTAGGAAACCAATCTGACAGCTAAAATTAAAATTGAATGTGATGCGGTGCAGAAGAAGGAGGGATACGGTTCATGAGGCAAAAAGCTGTGGTCAGACTGCCAAAATTCTACAGAATTTGTACAATTGTAAAAAGTGGTATTTGAACCTGCTACCTCCTGCTTAAGAGTCAGAGATGCTAGCAGAGCGCCACAGAGACACAGGTAACAGAGAGAGCATTTAAAGTGATTGCAATTCATGCTTCAGTGATTTACCAGATTCTATAGAATTCCATAGAATTCTACAGAATGCATCTTCATAAGGAAAAACTCGATTTGATGTGAATGACCCAAAAATTTTTCTCATAGACAACCTTTATAAAACTGTTCCTACAGGGTGTTGTTGATCGACTGCCATTTCACGTGAAATTGATGCAAAGTAAGAAAGCTTACAGCACAGTATATTTTCTTGATTAAGGAACCATTACCTGGTCCGAGGGCTGGGTTGGGTCAGACATTGCCCGAGGCTGTCCTACCCGAGGGCTTGTCCTGGGGTAGGGACAGCCTCGGGCTACAGAATCTCATTAGGAAAAACTCGATTCGGAAGACAATACTCTTTCTCTAGTTTTTTTGTTTACAAATAAATACTTTATGATTGTCGACATAAAATGAGAAATTTATAGTGTGCATATCGAGAAGTTCAGTTTGAGTTTCAGTTTTCAGTTTCAGTTTCGAAAAAGTTATTCCGCTCCTTTATAAGCGAGCTGTATTAACAATAAAAAATACAGCTCGCAGGCAAACGAGCTGTATCTCGCTGTTTAAAGACAAACTATCCTAATGCACTGGTTCAATTTCAGAAAAAAACACAGCTAGTCGGCAAACGAGCTGTATTTTTTAGGTAAAAAATACAGTTAGTTTGTGTTTTATAAATGAGCTGTATTAATTTTTCAAAACTAAAAACTCAAACTCAAACTGAGCTGCATTAATCACACTTTATAACCACATACAGTGTACATACCTGTATAAGTAATTCAATTCTTTCGATACTGCACACAACGTTCCTGATGAAATAGTATCAGACTACACAGTCGACATTTTCGTAAATAACCAATGACACGAAATTGACATATCTGTCAACTGCTAATTTTGTTACATTAAATCACAGCTTCATAAACACTTTGAAGAATGATTCATTAATACACTGATTAATTATTACACATTATGGAACTGATGCTTCCACTACACAACTGATAATGCCTGGCAAATTGAAACACAAAATTGACAGATATATCAATATTGTAAATGTTGTGTTATTTACGGAAAACACAAGTCTGTCACTTACCAGTAGGCAACGGAACTGCTATTGGTGGTGGTGGTGGTGTTGGAGGTTGTGGCGATGTTTGTGTTGCATTCAAGGCTGCAAGAAATTTGGTCGTTGGTTGAATAAATTATGAACAAATCCGTTAGTTTAGGGTATTTCCTGAAACAAAAATATCGCTACAGGCTTTCCATATCAATTCATATATCCAGAAGGAGATGTGCTCCTTTCGCCCCCCTTCGCTCCCTTTGCTCCCCTTTCCCCCCGCAGGTGGTGGGGACCCAAGAACCTAGTGTAAAAGTACCTTCGCCCCCCTTCGCTTCCTTTGCTCCCCTTTCCCCCTGCAGGTCGTGGGGACCGAAGAACCTAGTGTAAAAGTACTTTGGCTCCCTTCAGTTTCCCTCCCCTCTGTTTGTCCCCCTTTCACCCACGCAGGATGGGAGTGTGGGAGCAGGGGAGGGTGACATTATGGGAGGGTGGCAGTAATGGTAGGGTGACATTATGGGAGGGTGGGAGGATGGGAGCGTGGGGGCATGTGAGGGTGACTTTACAGGAGGGTGGGAGTATGCCCCCTTCGCTCCCCCCCATCCCCTTGCTTTTTCATCCACAATGAGATAGGGGTACCTCTTACTTGTTCCATCGTACGTGTATTAATTCAGAATTCAAAGACGTTATTACTATAATAGTACTCACTTGATGGTTGTGTTTTGTTGGCAGAACATGTCTGTGATGTTACTTGACACCTCTTAGTGTTGTCGTCATAAACTAAGTCCCCGTCACAACGAAGCTCATAGAACATTCCCAGAAGGCATTGCACGTACATGTTACATCTTTGTTCTTGGCAAGATTGGTATGTTCCATCCGAGAGTCCCGTGCAATTACTAACACATTGTCCAGCTGCAAGAAAACGAATGTGATACCTTGAAGAAGAAGGGTACATTTTATGAAGTTAAGACTCGTTCACACTGTAAGATTTGCGATTGCGATTTGTTTTTGCTTTTGATGAGTTGTATGAGGTTGTCGCAATCGCACAGTGTGAACACTTATGTTGACTCCCGTACAACCCATTGGTTATGATGAGAAGAATCGCAGTCGCAATCAGAATAAAACACAGTGTGAATGATCTTTAAGGCACAGAATTGGTATTTGTAAGTGTTATTCGACTGCTGTTTAACATGAATTTTGCGTAATGTAAGAAACCTGACAGCACAGTATACTTTCTTGGTAGGTCTCTTCCGTTTTTCAGTGATATATTCAATGGATGCTCTCCACAAAATCTGATGAAGGGCATTTGGAATAAAAGATTTGTCTCAGCTTTAAAGCCAAAATGTTAGACCTTTTTGGAAAAAGATTTAATTGCTGTCTTTGCTTTCATGGATGGTGACACAATCAAAAATGTTGAAAAATATTTAACTTTGAAATTTGAATTTTTTGAAAATATGGTGAAAAATACATTATGTTAATGTTAATTTAAAAGGTTTGATCTTCTAATTAATTACATGCATACATGTATTAAATGAACTAACATGTCAAGATAAATATAAGAAAACAAAACAAAAAGCAAAATCTGCAAACATTGTGTAATTATGGAAAACCAACAATTGTGTGGACACATTGATAATATTGATCTTTCTTATCTCCTATTTCAGACTAATTAAGATAATAATTTGACTAATTTGGGTAAAAAGGTCATTCCTTTTGTTCAAATTTTTTTTTAAAATATTAGCTGAAACAAAATTCACTTTGTCTCTGCAGTGGTGTTCTCAAGTAGTCCATCCAAAAGTTGGGTCTTTTGTGAAGGAAGTCTGGGGTACCCCTGCCCAGTACATGCATCAACTCAGTATGTTTGTAAAAGGACCAAAATGATAGTACTTACTGGATGGGATGGCATAGCATGTCTGAGATATCTTCAGGCATCTTTTGAGGTAGTCATCAAACACTAAACCGGGTTCACAATGAAGCTCATAGAGGATTTCTTGGTGACACTGCGCATACATGTTGCACTCTTGGCAAGATTGGTACGTCCCATCCGAGAGTCCAGCACAACTAGTAATGCATTGCCCACCTGCAAGAAAAAAACAAACGGGCACAAATAAAATGTGATGCCTTGGAGACGCAGCAATAATACACTAAATTGTTCACCCTGTAGGAAGATCTATCTATTCTAACTGGTGCGTGAATAGCGCTATAATGGTTGTCTATGAGAAAAGTTTTTTTAGGTCAGTCAGAATTCGGTGTCCAATCGACGACTAAAAATTTTCTCAAAGACAACCATTATAACAACAGTTTGCGAACCAGTCAGAATTTGATAGAAGTTCCTACACGGTGTTGTTGTTCGACTGCCTTTCAACGTGAATGTGACGCAAAGTAAGAACGCTGGCAACACAGTATAGTTTCTTGGTCGGTCTTTTCCAAATTCAAAGCTCGCTGCTTTTGTCCGTAAGAAATAAACTACGTCCGGAACGCATGCATGGTCCACCTATAAATCTGATAATAAGTGTTTGTAACGGAAGACTTGTTGTCTCGGCCTTAAAGCTAAAATTTTGTCATTTCTTACCAACCACGTACGTAGCACGTGGGAAGGTAATGTTTTCAAAGGTGTTTGTCTGTCCACAGGAGAGGAATGGGGTGGAGGTAGAGTGGGATACATCCTGTCCAGGAGGTGAGTTCCCGTTCTTCGCTACTCTTCTCCCCACCCACTGGCTAGAACAGGAATCTGTGGCGGGTTTTGTCTCGTAATATTAATGCTTTGAAAAATATTTAGTTCCTTTGCATTTGCTTCAGTGAATAATGACAAATGAAATTTTTAACTTTGAAGTTTTTGGTTATTAATAGGCCGAGATTTCAATTTTCCTAATTTGGAAAATAATTCGACTTTTTCTCTAGTTTCCAGTGTAACACTGGAAACTAGAGAAAAAGTCGAATTATTTTCCACATTACAATCCTTATGAAATAATACCAGACCACAGAGTATTTCACTTACCAGATGTTTTGACTGTAAAATTCTGCGACGCACCTGGGTATCCTGGTATTCCTGGTCCTGATGCTGGAGCTGTTTCTCCTGGTGATGGACCTGGGTATCCCGGTATTCCTGGTCCCGATGCTGGAGCTGTTTCCCCTGGTGATGGACCTGGGTCTCCCGGTATTCCTGGTCCCGATGCTGGAGCTGTTTCCCCTGGTGATGGACCTGGGTATCCCGGTATTCCTGGTCCTGGTACTGGTGTTGGAGGTTGTGGTGATGTTTGTGTTGTATTCAAGGCTGCAAGAAAACGTATTTGGTCGTTGACTGAATAGATAATGAACAAATGGGGTATTTTCTGAAGCAAAAATATCGCTAAAGGTTTTCCATATATATATATCCATTTGTATATTCTACCATAACTTCTTCAGTTTTTCACATTTTCACTTTAACCCATTGTTGTCACAGTGTGAACTGGTTACCAAAGATTAATTCAAAGTATTAGATAGAATTTACGTGTATCACATGAAGGTCCTGTGTAGCCAGGGAAACATACACACTGCCAGATACCATCCCAATGCGCACAAACACCAGACACGCAATTGTATGCGCACTGGTCCTGGCCTGAAAAGAGAACAAATATGGACAGTTTCTTAAAAGTGTTATTTTTATTACAGACCAAGTACGTACCACACGGTAATCAAAAAGAGGCATCCATATCCATTCCAAATTTATGTTTATTACCGCCCACGTATGCAGCACGACGGGAGGTTGGTTATATTTTCTGTTTGTTTGTCTGTGCCCCAGTTGGGTACCCCTGGACAGGACTAGGGTACCCCCGCCCCCACCCCCCAGTCAGGACAGGACTGGGGTGCCCCCACCCCTATAGTCAGGAAAGGACTGGGGTACCCCCGCCCTGCCAGGAAAGGACTGGGGTACCCCCCCTGCCAGGACAGGACTGGGTACCATCCAACCCTCTCTGGCCAATACAGACACTGGGGTACCCACCCCACCCACCCCCAGCCAGGACAAGACTGGAGTACCCCCGCCCCTCCAGCCAGGACTGAACTGAGGTACCCCCGCTCCCGGCCAGGACAGGACTATGGTACCCCACCCCCCCCTCCCCCGGACAGAACAGAAGAGTGAACACTTGCTACGCGGCGGCGGTATGCCTCTTGCGTTCACGCAGGACTTTCTTGCTTTCACAAAATTGCACTTGAAAAGATTTTGATGTCGGCCTTTTGCTAACTGGCCCAAAAGAAATGATACGGAAAACTTCTTTCGAAATAAAAATATAAATTAAAATCTAGAAAAATGATCAAAATTTGGCTAATCTTTCTCTGAAGAAAACTAGTGCAAATGATAACACTTGTTGAAATTGAGCAAATCCAGCAGTGTAGTTCTGAGCATATGTAAATGAAATTTGAAATGCAGTGCCAATTTTACAATTTAAAACTTTGTTTCAATATGTGTAAACAGGGAAGTCCCCCTGCATGACCGCATGAGGCATACCGACCACGGTAAAGCCTGTCTCGGGTAGGGGTGAACCCCTATTCCTGCAGGGGGGGGGTGTATCATACACTGTCCAGGGGATTCCTCCCCAGATACAGAGGGCACAGAAACACACCTGTGAAAAAATTACCACCCCGGCAATAAAAAAGATACAACCATCTATTTTCGTCTGTTAACATTGAAAACCTTACCAGAAACAGAGATAGCGAGCAGGGAAAGGGCAAACACCACGAAGATGAGCCTCATCTTCCCGAAACGATCTCTCCTGTCCAAGATCTTTTCTTCAGTAACGTCAATGTGGTTATCAACGTCGGCTCGTCCTCTTTGTGAGCTCTCCAGTTGTAAGAACAATGAATGTCTGTTGTTCACAATTTATAAATATCGCCACCATGGCAACAGGTGGATTAATTAATTCCTCATTAAATCAAAACTTAAACGAATGGAAAATATATTCATGCGCAATTATCCTGGTGTGTTTAATTTTAGTCATAGCGGTCATGAATAATTTTTTTTACATAATCAAGGTTTGAATTTTTGGGGATATTATGAAAACTGTGAGGTCTTTTTAGGTAGGATATATTAGTTCAGGGAAACTTTGGTGTGTGTGAAACAACGAAACACATTTGAGTTTTCACTAAATTGTCTTAAATTGTGAAGTAAATGATACTTTTTTGTGAAAAGTTAAACTTGACAGTGATTCACTGAATTTCAAGGAAAATTCTATTCTCCTTCACAGAAAATTAGCTTCAAAATATTTAATTTTTTAAGATATTTAACTGCTGAGGGATGATCACTTAGTGTCAAAAATTCAGTCTTTTTCAATAATTTTTTTATCTATGATATACTTTAAAGAGCTAAAAAAGCTGTCTGTAAGTTTGATCTCCTTATCAACATAAAGAACAGGAAAATTATTATTTTTCAGCGAAATATCACCGTTTTCTCAAAACACTTCAAAAAGGTTATATAAAACAAGGCGTACCACCCCAGTCCTGTTTGGGGGGTAATTCAGGGATACTCCCTCTCCTGATCTAGCTAGGGTACCCTGCTCCCTAGCTACAGGCCTGACTGAGGTACCCTACCTAGAAAGGATCTGGGACCAGAGATTATAGGGTACCCCCAGAAAGGACCAAGGACTAGAGATATGGAGTCCTACTCTGGGACCAACGACCATGGGTTTCAAACCCCTGTTAACAGACACACGCCTGTAAAAAATTCTCATAGACTCCCATTATAAAACCATGTGATAATCGTATGATACTCGAGTTTTTCCTTGTGAAGATACATTCTGTAGAATTCTATGGAATTCTATAGAATGTGATAAATCACTGAAGCATGAATTAGGATCAATTTAAATTTT
>JBCAUG010020566.1:0-10704 GCA_038406175.1 Haplosyllis leylae
CTGAAGTACCATACTTGTTATACTAAAAGGTTTCTACTGATTACATACCACAGTATTTACATGATTACTACGTGCTATGCAACTTTGGGATTCTAGCCACTTTCAAACCCCCCCAGTTATGAGACTGAGTACTCCCCTGGCTGTAGGACTGAGTACCCCCCAGCTGTGAGACTGAGTACTCCCCAGCTGTGAGACTAAGTACCCTCCTCCCCGTGGACAGACTGAAAAGATTACCTTCCCCATCGTTTGGATGCGGGCAGTAACAAGAAAGTCCTCCTGCATGAACAAGAAAGTCCTCCTGCGTGAACGCAATAGGCATACCTCCTGCCACGTAACAAGCACTTGCTCTGCTGTTCCTATCCTGACTGGGGGTACTCCAGTCCTGTCCTGACTGGGGGGTACCCCAGTCCTGTCTGCCTGGGACTGGGGTACCCTCCTGGGACTGGGGTACCCCCCACCTGGGACTGGGGTACCTCCCAGCAGGGAGTGGGTACCCCTGGCTGGGATGGGGTACCCCCTGGAAAGGACCTGGGACCAGAGACCAGGGAAAGAACTGGGAACTGGGGTTCCCCTGGAAAGGACAGGGACCAGAGAGCAGGGAAAGAACTGGGGACTGGGGTACCCCCCTGAACAGACACACTCCTGTGAAAACATAACCTCCCGTCGTACTACGTACGCGGGCGGTAATTATTTATCTACTTTCAAAAATCACTAAAAAATAAAGATAATCTCTTCAAATAAGTAATAAACATTTTACCCAGATTTCATGAGTGCATAAATCGAGACTATTTTTATCTTCTCGTGTCTTCACTGTCATTTGTTCGGGAATCTAATCACTCATCTAAATCAAATGTCACAATAACTGAGCCATCTGGAGCACTATCGTATCAGTTATTATTTGTTCTTTTTTTTAAATACTGTACACCAAAATAAAAATTAAATTAACGGGAAATTTTACCCAATACCATACCAAGCTGAACATTCAATAGCATAAAAATGTATTTTTCACATCAATACCATTTGATCACTAAATCAATAGGCTTCACAAAATTAACGTTCCTTTCGTTAACCTCTTTTAGGTAAAGTGAGAGTTATACGAAAGAGTTGTTCGAACGAGTTGTGCAATTTTTTGCAGTCGGACCACCTAGTGGGAGCTTTCCAGTGTTTATCAAGTTGTATGCTTGCACATCATGCCCATAAATGACACTATCTAATTTTTCAGCTTATGCATTCGGTCCTGGGTAAACAATGTAGAGAACTGTTTAAATATTCCATCATTTTAACAAGGTTACATTTCTCTTTTAATGTATTGTAAACCCACTTATTTGATACGGTACATTTATGACAAACAAAAAGGAAAATAAATTTTGTATTGACACTAAAAAATAGGAGGTGAATTTTACACTTCAAATGTTTCGTTGGAATGGTATCACGGTGACGGCTTATCCACAGCGGTGACAAGAGCTTCATCTGAAACTATTTGAAAATATTCTTTTTATCACATGCTACAAGATTCTGAAGCCTGGAATAAATCGAGTTTAAAGTATAAAATTACTTTTTGTCATACTCATCGGAATATGGGATTTTGTGAATAAATTTAAAATAAATTTGGGTTTTTGACAAATAAAGTAGGCATTGTAGATGTTGCCAGTTTTGCGTCCTACAGAATCAACATTTACCTGACACAAATGTTGACTTTGGTTTGAAACTACATCTGGCTTTGTATATTTAAATTTATGATTTAATTCCACATTGATCTTAACTGGTACTAATTTAGTATCACAAAACTTTAGCATTTGTCAACTATTTACCTTGTAGATCTATGGTAAATAGTTCAGAAAACCGAAGTTTTGCTTCATCATTACTAGAAATAGTGAGGTCGTGTAACCAAGGTAATATGTAAACAAACGAGTGTTATCTTATCTTCCCCATGGACATATATACGGTCATGCAAAAGAGGGTGTGTCTGGAATAAAACATTACTACTGGGTCCAACCAATTTCGTAAGGGGAAAGCTTGTAGATTACAGTTTACTGTATCGGTCAATGACGTAGGTTTTGAAAAAATAATGTGACTTCATAAAGAGAGCAGATATACCCCAATACAACTGAGTTATTATGCAGAAAAAGGAAACCAGATGCTGTCACCTTCTGATCATTTTCCATAATGTCCTCTGGTGAATAGAATTCTCCAATCGGTTTACAATGTAGGGGCGCTACCTATGAGAAGATGCCTTCGATAAGAATAACAGGTAATGTCATCAAGATAAAAATCCTCCCTGGGTCAAGAAAATAATTCATGACTAAAATCTGGTGTGTTATTTAGTTACTCTATTGAAGTATGCTTTTCAGGGTTTCACAGTGCATTATCTTTCTTAATTGGTTTTGAAAACCTCCTGTCCCACTTTGTGAAACAATGACTATTTTTGAAATAGGAATACAATTCCTAGTCTGAGCATGCTCATCACAAATTAAAAAATATAAAACAATGAGCAATATCAATATTTCAATCACAAGTACTCTGACGGGCCATACCACAACAAAATCCGCACCAAAATGTTACACAGGGCAAATTACTTTCGAAAATCTGCTCATCAAGTAGCAGTCAAATGAATTTTTCTATAATTCGTCTATTTCTGCCAAATTCTAGCAGAATCCTGTCAGCATTGATCAAGAAGAGCAAAATAAATTCTGCCAAAAAATTGCCCCCAGTGGGGATTGAACCCAGGACCTCTTGATTATCACTCTAATGCTGTACTGACTGTGCTAAGCAGGTATTTATTGGGCAGGACGTTTCTGAAGTGAACTTTTTTCATGTACCACTTCACATTTTGGATTTCATTTCTAGAATCAATAGAGCATGACTTTATAAAGGCCATGAAGATACAGACTGGCAACTAAATAATGACTTAGCTCAGTCAGTAGAACATTGGCATGATGATCAAGAGGTCCTTGGATCAATCCCCACCAGGGGTAATTTTTTGGTTGAATTTATTTTACTCTTCTTGTGTAATGCCTTTGTTGGCAACATTGTAAACGATATCGCAGAAAAAGCCAAATTACTGAAAAACTCAAAATTTTCGGCAGCATTCTTGAGGCGAGGTGGTTTTATCAGAGGAAGAATTCCGTTTTATTCTCCTAGATTCTGAAGATCAACAATTAATATTGTTTATTTTTATTTGTACAACGCGGATTCATTTCTGATCTACTTTGTATTGTGGTTTACTTACTTTAGGTGAAAAAACCGAAATAAGAAAACATTTGCAACGAAATGTTTGTTGGCATATGATCAATCTGAAAATTACAGGTAGAGTGTCGAAATTAACTTGTTTTCGACACTCTACCTGTAAAGTTCCTCCCCCTCCCTCGTGATGGTTTACAGCATTTCAAAATACAGAGTCCGTAACTTTACAGGTGCTGTCGAAAAAGTTACAGGCACTTTCCTACATATGTAACAATTGAGTTTTTCACGATACGCATTTCTGTCAGATTATTTGACAGATCTAAAGTTACACAGAACAAAATAAATTTCGTGAACCCACAACCTCTTGATCATCACTCTAATGCTCTGCCAACTGAGCAAAGTCACTATTTGTTCGTCTGTGTGAATCATTAAGGCCTTTATAAAGTCATGCTCTATTGATTCTAGAAATGAACAAAATCCAACATATGAAGTGTTGAATGAAACAAAGCTCACTTCAGAAATCTCCTGCTCAACAGATTCCTGCCTAGTTCAGTTGGCAGAACATTAGGGTGATGATCCAGAGGTTGTGGATTCAAACCCCACTGGGGGCAGTTTTTAACAAAATTTATTTTGTTCTGCGTAACTTTAGATAATCCGACAGTAATGCGTCAGCTTTCCTTATCGTGAAAAACCTGAATAGGAGAAAATTGGGAATTACGCCTGAACCAATCAGTGGTCTGCCGCACTACAACCCCTCTTCACTAAATCTGCAAAGGTGTGAAACAGGGGATTCAATTGGCCTGTTTGCAATGATTTCGACCTCTTAATTCAAAAGAAATCTCCTAATGCTATGTAACTTATAGGAAAGTACCTGAAACTTTCTAATGTCACCTGTAAATGCTACCAAAGTGCCTGTAACTGTTTTGATAGCACCTGTAAAGTTAAGGACTCTGTATTGTGAAATGCAGTAAACCATCACAAGGGGGGGGGGGGTTGAAATCAGGTGTGTCTGAATTTGTATGCCCTGGGAGGGTACCTGAAAACAGAATTTCTAATTTCGTATGGGGTGTACTGGTGGGGGGGTGGGGGGGTCCGAAAACGTTTCACCTAACAGAAGCTTTTTGTTCCTTTCAATGTTTTCATTGAGAACAATTAACCTTTTATGCATAAGTTGAGTTTTTCACGATAAGAAATTCCACCACATCTTACAGATTGCGAAGAGAATTTCTACACTCTGCTTTTCGCAGTGGGGAATCTAGGATTTCCCAGACGGGAGGGGGCGCCAACCCCCAAGGTGGGGACGCCAACCTAATATTTTGCCAATTTTTTCCTGAAAACTGCATGAAAATGAAAGAAATTGGACCGCCACTGTTTTGTACCAAACACTTATCCAAGTTTTTTCTTAATGGTAGCTTAGTTCATTCAGTTTACCAAATTTGTTAAATGTAATTCAAACTAGTAGTAGAAATGGTGAGTAATGGTGAATTCATTATGACTAGTAATGTAACATATATGTTACATTACTGGCCTTAGTAAATATTAAATTACTAGTCATGGTGAATTCCTCACTTTTCATGTGGACTGATGACACAAATTCAACAAATTTGTTAAATAAACTAACCTACTATTAAGGAAAAAGTGTGTACTCGAAAAGCTCGAATGCTTTGAAATCTGGTAACCGTATTTCACTTCAACATATAGTCAAACGCCTCGCATATTTCGTATGCTCCGTATTCTCAAAATTTCATATTTCTTTAGTTTTGGCGGATCCAGGGCGGCGCTAGGGAAGGACGCCTCCATCTTGGCCCAATATCTTTTAAGTTCATGCAATTTTCGGGGAAGATGGCCAAAATAGTAAATAGCCCAGCGCCCCCACCTTGTGGGGTTGGCGCCCCTATCTGAGAAATCCTGGATCCGCCACTGTTTACCCTCCCACAAAACGAAAACTTTAAAAAAATACTGGAAAGTCGAAATAGCTACATTAAGATCAAATATCCCTCCAGTTTTTTCCTTATCAAGGAGAATTGAGATCTCCCACGCATAAAAAATTGTGTGTTGCAAAGATTTCTATCACAAACTTGCGGAGACATCATATGTAGGAGATGTAAGTTGACCTTCATTAGGAAAATCTGTCATGATCAGGATGCTCAGAAGGGACATCTGATCTTAATGTAGCTATTTCCACTTGTCCTAAATGGTCACTGTTTCCTCAATATTAGACACAATTACGCCATAATATTTTTTCCTACCTTTCCGACGATGGTGCTGTGTGGTCTTTCCCAAAGACCATGCGTATTATTAAACGTTTTAAGAAATTAACAAAAATAGTGTTCAATGCATGTAATCTACACTATATTATTTAACATAATAATCTTTATTTTTACAAAGATTTGTTTAATACATAGAACTAGATTATTCAAAATAGTTTACATTTCAGTTTCACGGAGTTGTACGTTTCGGAAACTGTAATTATTCGTATGTACATGTGATTTCAAATCTTTGATAAAATGACATAAAATAAGATTAATTTTTTATCATTTCAAATTAATATTGAAATTCACAACGATTATTAAAGCGCAGATATCACATAACAGTTGGACAGCGACTGTAGTTTACGCGACACAGTTTAAGCTGTATTTGCCATAAATATCTTAAGTGGATGTGGAGATAAAAATTATTACCTAATATGGAATGATACTACCGTGAACCTACATTACAACAAATAATATTCTTAAATTACTGTATATGTTAGCTAAATATACTTACATTTGGACGTAATAGTAGCAATTAAATTTTTCATAATTGTTCTTGATATTCGATTTTTTTTCTTTCATTAAATTTTACACATCTAGATTATTATTGCTGTTAGCAAACTACATTAACTTACAAAAACTGATGTCACCAAATTAAAAGCACAGAACATCTTAACGTGGTCATGTGATGCAGGGGAGCAGCCCTTGAAGAAATATCTTTAAACTTTTAATATTCAAATGTGAAGGTTGAATTCAATTTGTTGTTTAATTTGGACGATACTTTGGAAGAAAATTTGAAAAAATAACAACTAGCATGTCTACATTTTGCTTACTCTATGGAGACCAACTTATTTAACTTGATGCTTTCTAACTCCATCATATGTGATATCTGTATCAATTTAATTTCTCGTATGTTTATCAAGTAGACCAAAATATGCAACGTTTAAATATTTACACGTGTTTCATGATGATTCTATCCAAATTCAAAATACACAAAGATCATCATCTATTTCAAATTTTTGCTTCTGTGATTGACGGTGCGTTTGGCCCCTTAGGTTATGTGGTCGTGATTTGTCTAGTATCATGCTTGATGCGTTCTGTTGCAAGATGGTTAAAATCCGGTTGAGACAGCCTTGGGTCGTCTGTGGTCATCTGAAAAATATATAAGCACTGCGACATATTGTTTGCACTTTTTATGGAAGAAGAAAAATTAAACGAGAATATTTAGCAAACCAGATTTTGCTCAACAACATGACATAGAAAATATTTCTTTAATTTTATGTTATGTTATGTTTATGTTATGCCGTTTGGTTATTTTCTATGGCTTCCAGCTACATTTTCGAGCTGGCCATGTTAAATCTTATTAATGGAATCAAAAAAAGGTAAACGCAGTATAAAGTATTGATATCATATGTCTGTAGCTTCAAGCACAAAGACATTCTACAGTCGTAATTCAGATGTGAATCTTTTTACTGCACAGAAATTACAGTCCGTTTCCGGCACACTCAAATTCTGCCAACATTTCGATGATATAATTGAAAATGAAAGTGTCAAAATCATTGAGGGGACAAATACATATATGTATACAATATACGTATATATTGTATGTATTATAGTTCTGTGACCGGAGAGGAGTTTCTCTTTCCATTCCGGGAAATAAACATTTGGACGTCACGAAAAATCCAGAAAGCATCATAGGACCTAACACAATGTAAATTCCAAATACTTTCAGCTCATTTTACCGCTAAAGAAAGGAAGCGTGTTTCAGGACGATCTCAATCGGCTTTAAAATTCATTCCACTTGGTAAATTAAAAAGACGGAAACAAACATTTAAAGAAATTTCCCTCAAGTATCAGACAAACTCTATTTTTATCAATAATAATATGAATAAAATCAAAGAGGACGACAAAATGAGCTTTCTGAGAGAATACAGGTAGCTTAAAATTTGGCCAGTACTTGTCGGCGTTAAATTTGTCGGTGACTATATCATTTTTCTTGTCAGGTAACGAGACCTTCCAGCATTTCAAAATTACACATAAAAATCTGAACCGAATGAATTATTTAGAGGTCCCTTAACCTTTTAATAAATCTAGTTCACAGGCCGTTGTTGGTGTAGACTGGGTGTCATTTTGTTCAAACCATACTTTTGAAATGACAGTTTTTGAGATATGACGCAACAAACTGTCAGACAAGCCAGTCAGACAAATTGTTACACACACATGCACAGATGGACATTCTTTTTGGTGTTATAGATTACACTATTCTTGCATTAAAAAGTATAACATCTTCAATATATTGACTTCATCATATCGATTTAATGTATACATACCAGTGACACATAGATTTGCATCGAACAAAACTCATGCCGCTGCCAGTTAGACATTTATTAATGCATCCGCCCGGCCCTCTCTTGGATTCCCGATAGAACTTGGAACCCTGAATGGAAGGATCTAATTCCCATTGCTTTTGTTTCTGAAGTATCCTTTGTAAAAGTTGCAATTTGTTGGAACTGAGATAATTAAGCCTCTCTTCCTCGGGATCTGAAATAAAATCAAAAAACAATGTTCAGAAAGAATGTTCGATTTAACATGATTTCTCACGTGTCTTTTTATCGATTGCACAGGTTGTGAATTCAGTCATGATGTGGAGCTTTACGTTGACCATGTCATTTGTATTTGCCGATTTCAGTGCATTTGAACTCGTGGGAAATTGAGATACTGTGCGTTCTTAACAGGATACAGAAACAACGACCTAAAAGTTGATCAGTAATCTCACAGGTATAATTCTTGTTATGGAAAGAAAGTACTAGACCAATTGACCACCTTTCAGCGTCTCCAAGGGGAGAGTCATGAATCGGACCTTAGTTTCTCTTACCTCTGCCATTTGGTGCAATTTTCTGTTTTTCTGCCACAGCAGGCATTTCAATTGAATTATCTTTGTGGAGCATTCACAAATTGTGGCTTATGGTTTTTGATTTGACCTGTTTGCCAGATGGCTATTGCATTGTGTGTGTGCCCTGGTTCACTTACAAGATACATTCTTGTAATCACTATTTGCTGCAAGGAAGGTTAATGGCGAGTGATGGACACTAATCTAATTTTCTTTCTTTGGAAGCTTGCAATACTCAACGCTCAAAAGCGGAAAAAGAAAACTGAAAAAACCAGTTCTTTTGTGATTTGCACATGGACACGGATTCGGTCACAATGCGCGAGTCGTTTGTTTTCCTGAACGGCAATGGGAGACTGCTTCGAAACTGTTACGATAGCATTGGATTTTCCCCAAAATGGTTATAAAATTTGGAATCAAAATTATTCGAACCAGCAAACTCTTATGTAGCAGGTCATTGTCTTACTCCACCAAGACAAAATAATTTTGAAAATATTACTGAAACCTGTGGACACTAATTCAAATCCAATTTGCTGATTGATTTGGGGTCAAGGTAATCGCCGATTAACTGGAAAGAAATATGGGTTTTCTTCGAACTTGCAATGCATTCAAAGCATCAAACTGATTCTTTCAAAATTACATAAAGTTTAAGATTAATTTACAGGCGAAAATCTAGTTTGCATTTTAGAACGTAACCCTATCTTGGCTAAATTGACTACGTTGGTAAAGTTAAAACATGAAATAACGCCTACACGTTATATTATATATATTATAGGTGTCAATTAATGGCAACCCGAGATTATCCTGCGACACTCTAACGCTATTATTTGCTCAGCCTACACAGTACTCTTTCAGCGATGGTAGTGGGTAGAAATATTGTTGTTCACCCAGAGCAACAGTTGCTGCGGAGAGGATGAATATTCTGGCTACAGATAGTTTGACCGATGGGCCTGACCGGCGATAGAGACAATAAGCGATGGCGCGAGCCATCATGTGAACGTCTTGTAAAGTCTTCAACTAAACATTCAACTTTATCATCAAAGGAAAACACGAAAAGGAAAAATCAAAAGACGACGCTTGAAATACTTCATTCACTGTTAGAAATTACAAAAGTTAGAATTTTTTGATGTTTCAGATGGTTCCAAACCTAGATCCGTTACTAAACAGCAAATCAGCTACATCGCTGTTAGCACAAAACCTAGTAATTCTAAGTAAAACTGGATGAATTTTGGATGAACTCTGTGGGTAAAATGTCTGCCTTAGAAGGTGTTTTGCTTTTGGGAATGTTTTGACGTGTGGCAAATAAACTTAAAGTTGAAATCCCTCCGGCTACAATTCAACACTTTCAATGCAAGCTGTGGCGATGATACCATAAAATTCCACGATCAGATAAGCTACATTGTAATGGCCTCCAAAAGCAAAGGAAACATGGATTTGAATGTGGAAAAATACAAAATAACCTGAAACAACCCTTACTGAAAGGTTTGACATGATTCCAAGTATTTTGTTGCTGAAATGTTTAAACCTTTTACAGTTACCACACCGAGATGTACCACAAACGCTTTTCGTTGTCCCCTTCGTTTGGTCATCTTCCCTGCAAACGTTGTTGCTTTCGATAAATCTAAGGCAAAATGACGAACACCCAACATAAATACCCATTGTGAATTCATATAACAGAAGAAAACACTCTTTTCCAAAATATGACCGTAACTTAGCAAAACACTTCCGTTTTAGTCTCATCCCAATAGACATTTATCATACATTTTCCATGAAAAGTAAATCTGTCAAATTAATAATGTAAAGGTTTCATTTAGGTCTAGTGTAGTAATAAGCACGTATCTAATATTCTTTTATTATCCGACAAAAAATACACACAATAGATTTATTAAAAATCACAGTGGCGGACCTGAACTTGATAGAGGGGAAACAAATATCTTTTCCTTGACGTATTTTCATCTCATTTTTTGGTCTCCTGGATCCATCACCGAATCAAACGGAAGATGTTGCCTGCCAATTTTTTCGCGAGTACATTGCCCGCACTAATAAAAGTTTTCTGCGTGATTATGACTACGAGATTTTTCACATTTCAATGGTAACCTTTTGCAGGGTTCCCGCTTTTCCGAACTGACAAAATTTCAGGACTTTCCCCAGAATTTTGTTAAGTTTTAATACATTTTCAGGTATATTTTCATTTTTTTTTCAAAGTGGGTTCAGAGTTGTTCTGAGCAAAATCTGTAAACTTGATTTATTCAATAATAAAAATTGACTTTATCAACCATACGCAAAATTAAAAATCTTACTTTCCACAGAGAGTATAGAAGTAGGGAGAGCTGACACCGTTTCATATTCCAATGTAACAGCTTACTGGGACATTTGCGTGTT
>JBCAUG010020577.1:0-10704 GCA_038406175.1 Haplosyllis leylae
AACTAACTGTTGTAAATAAAAGGACTGTTTGGAAATCAAATAGACTTCTGTTCCTGTTCCTGTCAGAGCATTAGCCATCCAGACCAGAGTTGCCAAATAGACTAGAGAAGTACTAACTAAAGAAAATCCACTATACAAGTAGCAGAAGGTGCAGCCAAACCCATTCTCAGCATGTGCGTTTACGTCACCATTCACTCAATACAAAACTTGACGCAAATGTTGACGTTGACGCAAACGTTAAGTGTAAACAGAGCTTTAAAGTCAACTCTTATCTGATTTTCACATCTGAGCTACCAAATTGAACCTGGGATATGCACATTGGATATTAGTGGCCACTATCAGCAGCATGTGTCGCTCCACAAAGGAGCCTGTGGTTCAAGCCGGCGGAGGAAATCGTTTAGCTTCCAAAACTCCGATCCATCTTTTTTCATATTCCTTTTGGCACTGAAGTATGAAGTATAAACTTTGCCCATACCTTGATACCACTCAAGCGATATTACACGTAGCATGATATTTTTCTCAAACTAGTTTCTCAAACAACACTAAACAGAAACAAATATAAATCACGTACACACCTGACATTATTTGTAGATGTCGCTACTGGTCCCGTTGTAAACAAAGATGGCTTCGCGTCCGCTTGAGCCAGTCTGAACCTGACAATAAAAACTAAAATGTTCAATTTCCTGGGAATCATTTTCTAGTTTTGGCAACAAAAATTGCGGTAGACTTTTAGTCCCCAAGTAAATAATTCATTAAAACAAAAAAAAGTCGCCAAATTTCAGTGATACAACCCTAAACTGACATAGGGAACCAAAGTGGGTGTTGGCCATTGTAGAGACATTTCTTTCCACCGTTTACACTCAAAATTGTCAAAACACTTGGAAAAATGCAGACAAAATACTTACCTAAATACTTCCCCTTTGCGTTCAAATTAGTTTTGTTGACCAACAGCATCTAGATTTTGCACAAACAAGGCAAATATTGTTTGTTTACATCCAACTGGTGGAAGGTGAACTCGGCATTTCCTGCGATCCAAGGTTCCCAACAAGGAATTTCCGCTTCTAAACCCTTGTTTTCTCAAAACAAACTGGGAATATGGAGTTTAATGTTAAGATTTTTAACCAAAACGCCGGGCATTTGCAGCGTTAGCCCATACTTCAGGAGTGAAGCCTGCTTAACCTACATCTGCTACAATGGCTGAATGTTGTTTTCACGCACATCTTGCGAGGAGTGCGTAACGACGTTAGGCGTCCGAGGCACGATGGACGCCAAGTCGTGTACGTACTCCGTCAGAACCGCCAAACCTAGAGAATGGCGATAGTACAAGTTGATATAAGAGACCGCAGACACTGGTTCAGCATTCGTTTGTGTCCGGTGCCGGCAATGAGCGAAGCTGCACCGCCAAGCCCAAAACACGGCGAGACAACAAGAAACCCCACCTGTGCGTGTGTGCCAGGTGACCTAATGTGCATAAGAGTGGCGCATGCATGAAGGTGACCCTGCAGGTCAGGGAGGTGGGTGTGGCAACTTGTACTATCACCATTCTCTAGGTTTGGCGGTTCTGACGGAGTACATACACGACTTGGCATCCATCGTGCCTCGGACGCCTAACGTCGTTATGCACTCCTCACAAAACCGACCTAAACCAAGAGATGGCAGTATAGTACAAGCTGATATCTTTGTCCTCACTGGCAACGGCACCTCCAAGGCATCCGTCACTGCTGCGACCCTCAGAGGACCCCGGTGAAACATACGACAGCAACATTACCTGATGAAGCACGGCCGCAACCTCATTACGTATTCATGGACCCCAGTATAAGTTGCGCATGCGTAGACCCATGCACCTTGTGACCGATTCATCTTCACCATAGATGCAGTCGTATTATCTGTTGCTTTTTTAAACGTGTTCTCCACATACGTTCTGATAATAAATTCTTCAAATAAAATTCCAGAATATCTTTATTATTTTGACTTAACTTGACTACCATGAGTGCATACTAGACATAACACAAGTAATAATTTTAAGATAATGTGAAAAGCTACAGTAATAAGCCTTCGGGAGATTCGTTAACTTGTAATACTTATGCTTAGGAAGAGATTCTATTAAATATCAAAAAGGTAAAAATACTACTATGTGGACTGCCCCTGCAGATACTGTAGCCTCCCTGTCAACCTGAATGATATGCTTGTAATTGTCAATATCTTAAAGATACATCTTTAAATGTATGAACAAGTATCCTTTAACAATTGCGGTAACGTTGTGACACGAATAAACTTCTACTCTATGGTTTCATAGACAACATATTAACGGTAATATGAATAATACAATGTTACTTGTAATCTTCTGTAGTAAAATATATATATATATACATCAAGAACTATGGTATCTTTCATAAATTTCAAGTGAATATGGAGCGCATCTGCATATATTGCCCAAAAAAGGTATCAAAAATGTGATACAAACTGTAATAACAAAAACATTTAAAAGAGGACACACAAAAGAACAAAAATCTTTAAAAAAAAACAGACACACAACTGAACTGTAAAGAAACTGAACTGGCTATCGCTTAAAAAACTTGGACACAATGGATTAAATGCTTGACATTGAACACAGCTTCTTTGGCCTTGGTTACATGAGTAATAATACGTAAGATTTGCATAGACAAGAAAGAATGTTTACACCCTGTTAAACAAGAACACATCATTGACTGGATTAAACATAATCTCACATGGGACCACAAACGATGGGGGGCAGTAATGAGTGCCCCCCTGGTGGTTGAGTCACATGATCCCATCTTTCTATCATCAAGAGCAACTGGCGGAGGTTCGTTTTTTGCCGCCATTGTGACGCAGGCGGATTTACAGTCAATTTCTCTCAATTAATCCAGTGATCTTCATCATTGTTTTAGTATTCGCATCCTCCCTCCACCAAGGTGAGTGATCTATTTCGTGTATGACCCAAATTTGAACCCTTCAGATAGTTTGCACTACAATACGTAACATCAAGTATTAACATATGCACGTGGTTGTACAATTCAATGCATTAATGCAACCTTAAGCCAATGTGAGTTTGAACAATTTTAGTAAAGTTAACCAACTTAGTAGTCCATAGCTTATTTGTAATCATTAGTGTGAAGCAGTTCATGTTACAGTCGTACATACAGGCAAGCAATTAATCACATTAATAAATGAATATGAAATACATACGGTCTTATAACTGCTAAAAGCGTTTAAGTAAAGATATTCTGCAATTTTTGTGTTACAATGTGATTACGATGTGTTCTCCCTTGGAAGTTCTACTGTTTTAAGGCACAATTTGAATATTTCAAATGATGAGAAGCTGATACTTTTCTCCAGAACTGTGTTGAGCATCTACTACACGAATAGGGTTGACCCATATTATGATCGAATAAATGAGATTCCCATTTGTCTTCATCGTCAAACATTTTGAAGCAAACTGTGCAACTAGCTCTGGTGAAGCCCATGTCATGGCACAGGTCTAAAGGAATGGTGTGTTTGTGAAAAACGAGAATACAAGCCTCTTCTGAGGCCAGTTGAAGTTGTTTCTTCCGTTTGGTATGAACTCGCTTAATTAATGGCTTGTATTCCACAAATTTGAAGGTGAGAGTGGCAGGATAGGCATAATTGTGTTCCAGCCTAAGTGCAGCCCCCTGAGACCCTTCCACAGATTGCTTAACAACGGGTGTAGGCATTCTAAGGTTAGGATTTTCAATTGGCACTGTTGTATCAAACAAATTAGAGTTACAAATTGAATTGAAAAGAGCATCAATGGCCTCTGCTGTGAGAGGAGGAACCTCGGCAGTTGAAGCGCAAAGTTGTGTATTTGGCCTTGGAGACATTGGAGGAACAGGCTGTGGAACCGCATTTTCCAGTGATGTTCCCGACCTAGATATAGAAGCCCCTGACTGACCTTCCCCATCTACACATGGTGGGGATTTAAAGGAGGGACTATCATATTCCAGCAACAAATCCAAAAGTCGAAAATCCAGATCACCTGAATCTTGTGGTAATGTGGATGGTTGTGGAGAGGAAGAGGCATAGATGGGTGGACGTGGAGATGGATTACTGATCATCCCATCTGTGCTAATACGTCGAGAAGGACTGGGGGATCCATCCCCTTTTGACTGCAGTGGATCTGACTCCTCCACAACTTTCCTTTGTTTTTTGCTTTTCCTAATAGATTTTTTCTTAACAGATTTACTGACCAGTTGTTTGCTCTGTTCCCCTTTCCTATCACCTTCTCTATGAATTTTATGTTGAGTGCCTTTATGTTCTCTTTTACTATGCCATTTTTTAGAACTAATATTCGACTTGGATCCTGTTGAAGTCTTAATTTTCTTGACCTTTTTGGACCCCACCGGGCTTAGGTCATCTGACATGTCATTGTCATCCCAAAATTGAGCTAGAATATTTTGAGAACTGCAAGCAGCCCTGGATTCAGAAGGTGCTACTTTGGTATTGTTATTGATTTCAGGCCCCCCCCCCCCCGAGGAGCAGACACATCCAAGTGTTCAGAGCCAAGATTCCTCTTACCCTGACGTTGTCTTCGTTTCAACATTATTTTGGAAGGAGGGGGCAACTCTTCAACTGGCTTCAGATAGTATTGAGCAAAGGTATCATTGCGAGCCCATCCTGCACGATGTAAAATTTTCCAAGTGGAAATTCCCATGGCATGTGCAGAAGAGCTAGTTGCTTTCCTCATTGAAGAGGCATTAAATTTCTTTATATCTACTCCAGCTTTTCCCATACAAGTCTTCACCCATCTACTGATTGTTCTCTGTCGAGGTGTAGTGAAAGGATCAACTGTCAAGATGAAGAGTCTAGTAAGCTTGCCCCTTATGGCCCTGGTCCTGTCTAGATAAGCTTCAAGACAATTTACCGGGCATAATTTCCGAAATGATTTCCTATGTTGGTGATCTTCAGAAACTTTAAAACGTTTTAAGACTAAAGTCTGCAAATTGCACTGTTTCCTGAAAGATAATTTGTGGGTAAGCGATTTATTCATGTTCAGAAGTTGAAAGGTGACAGTTGATCGATCCTCATTCCAAAACATGGCCTTAATATCTAGATCTGACAAATCTATGGGTCTTCTCATACTAATTAACATGATAAGTGCGGCTAACTTTTGTGTCAATGGCATCAGAGACAATATCCTGTTGGATGGTTGAGTCCTGAAATAATCTAATAGAGTGCATACATTCCATATGGGGCTTTCAGGTAACGGTTTGCTTATGGGCTTTTCTATAAACATGGATTGAAACAGCATGTCAAATCTTCGAAGATCTGCTTTGGTTAATGGGAACCTGACCAGAGTGCGCAGAGCACGGATACAATTAACATGACTCTTAACAGTAGTTAGGGATCTCTTCCGTTTCTCATATAAATATATAGAGAATTCCATAATTTTTTCAACTCCTAGCTCAAACACCTTCCCTTGAACAGCCTGGTTATATTCTATCCACGCTTTCACATAATAGTGATAGTTGCGTACTGTGCTATCACGCCAATGACGAACTAAATATGCTGCTACAGGGGCAGAATGGCCATAATGTCGCATTAATTTCCTGACAAATGGACGAAACCCATTTTCATAGTGTGTCTTAATGGATGACCTTTCAGCTTGGTTGGAAAGGGAAGAAATAACCTTTTTGCAGTGTGTGTAGGGAGTCTGTGGATTTTTCCTACTAGTAGTTGCATCGTGACAGGGTACCAGACTGCGGTGCGATCCAGTGGTATGACAAAATAACATTCTTTCACCTTTGTGTCATGGACGAACTGCATAGCTCAAAGATACAGGTTTCTGGGTGGAAAACAATACGGAATACATGAATTCCAGTCCATAGAGAATGCATCTACTGCCGCACAACCTGGCATAATGAACCAGCTACAGAAATTCTTAAGTTTACAGTTTAAATGTGAAGAGAACATGTCAAAATTGATTTGAGGTGCAAACCGATGGATTATCTGAAAAATATCATCTGGCAATGTCCATTCTGCTAATTCCGAATGGAAATTGCGACTATCATAGTCTGATGAGTTCAAACTGGTGTGCACATACTGAAGTGAGAGCTGAATCTGATGCTTGTCAAGCATATGATAAATATCATGTATTAATTTGTTGCTTGTAGAGCTCTTCATGGACCGCATACGTCTCAAATCTGATAAAACTGTCGTAGAGTCACATTTCAACTGTACATGTTTACCTGTTAGTTGCTTGGCAAATGTAATTAAACCATTTTTCACTGCTAGCATTTCTTTTGTGTTTATAGGTAACTGTGCTACCTGAGTAGAAAAGCGAAAACCAGTGCGTCCCATTGATAAAACATGGAACCCCCATCCAACTTCAGAAGCGTCACTTTCTGCCACTACATCTATAGCACATGGTGCAAACACGTGGGGTTTATTTGTTTTTATTGTATGTAACCACCAGGTCAAGGTTTTTACATCACGAGAACTAGGACTCATGGTTTTATTCCAATGATTCTTACTTCTCTTGAGAGCCATCAGTTTTGATTTTTCTAAATCTCTATAATGTAGTTTCCCTCGAGGAAAACAAGGGAAAGTAGAGATACATAAACCAATCCATCTGGCAAACTGCCTAATAGTACATGATTTAGTCTTGATGGCTTTTGTTAGAACATCTATCAACATGGCTTGTTTGCGGCTTGTAAGTGAGATGGCTTGATGGATTGTATTAATGTGGAAGCCCAAAACATCTCTTGTTTGTGATGGAATTAAGCACGATTTTCCATAATTTATCAAGAATCCGCACTTCTCTAAGGTACTAATCACTAACTGCGTGTATTGTGCACACTTATGATAGGAAGAGGCAATAATTGTGGCATCATCCAAATAAAACATGCAGCAGATGCCACATTGACACAAAAACCCTGCGACCTGTCTCAGAATCTTGGTAAACTCAAACGGACTCGATCCCAATCCTTGGGGCATACTAACCCAAGAAAACAAACGTGATTTCCAACGAAAAGCTAATTGATGTGTGCCCTGTGCACCGGGACGTGCAAATATGCGTCTGTGATGTCACAAGTGCAAATCCAGGCTTGTGATGTTGTCAGTCTAGTGACATCTGTAATATTCTCCATCTTAAAATGTCTGAATTTCAAAAATTTGTTGATGTCAGAAAGATCACAAATCATACAGAAGGAGTTAACCTTGTCACACTTCGGAACTAAAAATATATTGCTAATAAACAACGAAGCCTGATCTACCTTTGGACCATGCTCAATAATACATTTTTCACTAAGTAATTTGGCTAATTTCTGTTCTACAAAGTGTTCCTGAGCAATGCTCATCCCAATAGGATGAGGGGGGGAAACCTGTACTGGTTTCTGAACAAAGGGCAAGTGTAATCCCTGAATAACTTTCAATGTATATTTGTCTCTGGTTATGAACTTCCAATAAGGGAGAAAATATCGTAATCTACCACCAAGTGGTGGTTTCAATGATGGTTTTGAGGTCTGGATCTTCTGTACCTGGAGTCCCTGTTAAAACGTGGACGTCCCCTGTTAGACTGATAATTATTATTGTAACTATTGCCGCATCTGGCTTGGGAACCTTGTCTGAATCTGCATTGTTTATTAGGTCGAAAAGAATGTTGTCCCCTAAAGTTTCTAAATTTTTGTCTTTGTAGATATCCAGAGTAACCATTCCCTGAAGCATGTTGTCTAACTGGACCATATCTGGGATTCCGTGCAGTCTGGGCCACTTTGTAAATGTCAGACACTCGTTGCTCCAGATTATCTCCAAGCAAGTATTGAGTAATCGGATTGCTGGGACTGGTGAGAATGTGATATTTGCGATCAAGATAAGGTTTCAAAGCCAGTTTACGACATTGTAGATAAATTGCGCAACTGCAGCAGAGTAATTTCATGCTAGCACTGATCTGCCCTGTCAATTCCCTTATGGGGATGGATTTATCCTGTAATTTTAATGCAGGTGGATCCCATTTGGTTTTAATAGCATAAGCTTCAGCTTTTATGAATGTGTTCCAAACATCAATTAACGGTCCCATGGCTCTAATAAAATAGTTAGCCTGATTATGCAATTTACGATCATTTTCTCATACTCGAGATGGCAGTCTGTTGTAAATAGTATCATTAATCTTTACTGAAATTAAATTCGGTAAGTTTTCCGGAATTCTGCATTTCTCAAATGCAGATTTGATAGTGTCTTTATTAGGCACTACAGTAGCCCATTCTGAAATTGTGTCAGCCAGGAGAGAGGAGACCGGAGGGCCAGTGATTAAGTCGGGCTTCTTTGACACATAGTGCTCTGTAATGAAGGAATCTGCTATATCCTCCAGTTGCTCAATTTCATTAAGAACATTTTGATTATCGGTATCGGTCAGTATCATTGGTATCTGCTCTTGATCATTATCCTGGTACATATGATCTACATCAGACTGCCCCTCATTAATTTCAGATTCAAAAGAATCCGAGTCGGAGCTCACCTCTGAATCCGGGTGATGTGGAGGCGTGACAGAACGACGGCGTCTCAGACTGATTTGGTATGGTCGTGTTTGGTTAGGCCCAGACCGTCTGCCTCATGCAATTTGGTCCACTGTTGCGTTGTCATTGACAGCCTCCATGGGCGTGTCCGTCCCACTGTCATTATCCCATCTTACCGGCGATCTAGACCTTTCACGGGGAATCTCCTCTGATTGCATCGCCTCAGGAGCAGCACCTTGCTGCCTTTTTGCTCGTGTTTGTTGAGACATCTGTATTCATATGTAATAAATTCTGTCTTAGTATGAGTTCACTGTAAAATAAACGTCTGTATTAACTAGTGTAAAATAAACGCCTCTATGACATTGTAATAACTGTATCTTAGCGTCAGATATTGTAAAATAATATGTATAGCCATGTTATCACACCATTGTTAAAATAAATAATGTAACAGAGTCCTCCGATACATACTAATAAAATTAATTGCCAAGTAAAGAATTTAAACGGACTCTCTAGTTTTGTAAAATATTTTTGAAGATTCACTGTAACAGGTGTTGATAATACTAGATATTGTATACATTATCAGGAAATGTAAGAAATGGTAGAACCAAGAATAAGATAACTCTAGAATAATATGAAACTCGAACATGTAAAATAAAAGATTAGACTGATAGACATAATTTACTTTAATGAATAATATGGTACATAAGGCTTAGACTGATAATAATCCCTCATTATGTGATATCATTTAAAATGAGCTGTAAACAATAGCTGATGTATAAACACTTAATGCTTGGTAGTGACCGTAACTCTATAAGTACTCACTATAGGGGACATACTCAAATTCTATGGACTTGCATATTTCACAGACTAACTGATAACAGGAGATACTATGAGAGGTGACACTTGTGAGAATCATTGTCTAGTATAAATTCCCACGCAATGAATACCTATACCACCAGTGATGATTGTAACATATATGATAGAACCTCATGGGTTTAATCAAAGGGTACCTGTTGACCCATATGTGCGCATTGTACTGTTTGCGATGGTAAGCCGTCATGGGGAAGAAAAACTATGGCCTAATTGATTAAACTATGGAAACAAGAGATAAATCGTTGTATTTCTTATAGTAAGTTTTCAACATTCACATATGCAGCTGAACCTTCAACCCTCAACATGGCTGAGTTGTGATTACTTAGATTTCATCAGAAACGCAAAGCGAATGTAATAACCAGGTATGTAATTAGCAATCTAGATCTACTCAGTGACATTCCATGGTACTATTTCCTGGTGTGACCATACACTTTAATTTTCGTGACTAGAATGTGTACTGACTATCTTCAATGTAGCAGATGAATGAATTACCTTGCTGTATGAAGGATATGTAGTAAGATACGCTTGGCTGATGATGGTTCAATATGCAGGAAATGATGACACTTGAAGATTCTTAACGTCTCTCTTTCGAAGTCTAGCCACTGATGTATGAGAGTGCCGTTGATATTGACTGTACGCTGTGAAATCACTGATATTAAATTCAATACCAATTCTTTCTGTATGTAGATTCGTGGATAACAATGTAATCTCCAGAGAAAACTCGTCACTTGGGGGGTGATCACCCGGAAGCAATCACCAAGTACACCTTACAAAATGGCTGGCCTTGAAGCAGAGGAAATTACTGCAGTGTAAGTAAAATCAATTGCACAAAGTACCAGTGAGTATTCCAATAGAATAATCCGTAACTGATAACAGTAAGTTATCGAACCAGTGGTCTGAGTCAACTTGATGCTGAACCAGTGTCTGCGGTCTCTTATATCAGCTTGTACTATACCGCCATCTCTTGGTTTAGGTCGGTTATGAATATGTATGTCCATGCCAATGCACCAAGCCTATTGACTATTTATAGCCTATTGAAAGGGATCCAAAAGAAAAAGTGTTAAAACGGATTAGATAAATGCAAAAGTATTTCAACTTGCCAAGTAAATCATAGAAATGCTTTGGTAAATTTATAAATTAACCCGATAAAAACATTTCTGCTTCAAGATTTTCAACATTCAAGCCCTTGAACCTGATCAACTCATTTGGCTTTGTGAATAGCGCTGTAAATGATCGCGGGTACTTTTATGCACTATTAAAAAAAAACAACAAGAAAGTCCTCCTGCGTGAACGCAAGAGGCATACCGCCCGCTGCGTAGCCTACCTATCCCCGGGTAATCAT
>JBCAUG010020588.1:0-10703 GCA_038406175.1 Haplosyllis leylae
TCTAGCGGATAGCACAAGTACTAAACTCGTAGGGAAACTCGGAACTCTAGATGTCTACTCATCATTTGGTAACACACCATTCTATTGCGGTAATTTGCTGTTGTGACGAATGACTACTAGCGCATGCGCGACCTTTTAATTTCTTGTATCCGTAAATATGTGGGAAAATCCCAATCAGACCCGTGGGCGTAAGTCCCTTGTAGAAAGTGTGCACTGATGGAAAGCGATAGGAAAGGTCTCCTTCTGAACAAATTCTTTCCTTCAATGAACATGGATTTACCACAGAGCTTGGTTCAAACATTGTCATCATTGTTCTGTTGGAATAGGTGAAGCTGTAACATTTAGGGTTTCTGTCACACTTCTGCGCACAGTCACGAACATTAGTGTTATAACTTCCCAGCACATCATTTTCACAGCTGCCGTACACTTTTCTGTAGCCAGGCACATTACCAAGCTTCCCATACTCGCACAAAGCTGTCTCTGTAAACCAAGTAAAAGTCATCTTAATTGAAGCTTATTTTGTTTCCTTAGACTCCCATTCAGGCCTCACTGATGTCATTTTCATCGAGGTCTCAAGTGAATATCCTCACAGATAGGAGAACTATGTACAGCTTATCATTACTGTGACTTCTTGAAAGAATAGCACAATACAGGTGCCTAAGCAAAGGTAAGAAATTGACTTACAATATATCAGCAGCGCACAAAGTAAAAATGACTATGCCGAACGAGTTATAATTATGTAAACATGCAATATTACTAAACATGCTGACACTGCAAGAAATTCTGGGTGGTGATATGGAAGATATGGACAACCTCTTTTGTTTCTGGTGGTATAGAATCCAGGAACAGAAGGGATTTAGAGAAGAGAAAAATGCAGTGGTCTATCTGTTGAGGTGGTCGGGACATGTTAAGCATCTATGACTATTAGACTATTAGAGGTGTTCGGCCCATCCAGGAACTGTGTGGGTGGATGAATTTGTCGACCAGTTGACTTATGGTCAATGTTTAGCAAGTCTGACGTCTGAGGTGTAGAGTCTATTGGTGATGGTTCCAGGAAAATATGGAACATCAAGGAATTGATTGAATCTAAGAGATGTTGACATATGAAAATGAGGCGGTATAGCACTAAAGGGTATTGAGGTATTGAGTGGTGTGTAGTCCAGATTTTGGGATGCGGAGTCCATGGATTTTGGATATCCATAGGGAATGAGAAAGTCTAAGGGATGTCTGGGTATCATGGGATTAAGGGGATCTAATGTGTGGGCTATCTCAGGGTGAGGACGTCTAGTTGATACAGGGTTTGTGGAACATCAAGGGGTTGGGATTTGAATGTGAGGGTCAATGGATTGGGACTCCAGGCATTGTAAGGTCAAAGGATAAGAGGTCCTTAGGATTTGCAGGGTTAGAGACGTTTTGACAGAAGATATATACATAGTTTCCCATCTGCGGTGATTCTTGGACATTTTTGTCAGTGTCACACATGAGTTATTACTTAAATACCTCAGACAACACAAGACTATTCTTCTTATTGTCGCTAACCTTGTTGGCCCTTGAAGTAGGTGATGTGATGCGTTTTAGCAGTGACTCTGTCCGTGGTACAACCACTTGCCTTCGCGAAACACTCGGTAGTTGTCGAGTCTGTGTTCAAAGTGTTGATTACCGTGAAGGCGTTGCACAAATGGTTACTGTTACAGACATCCGAACAGCCTTTACCTGCAAATATAATCTAATGTTGTATCAATAGAATTATTTGATTTACTTGCTATGATTTCTACATTTTACTTCCTCCCAAACTGAACAGCTGAGAACGTCATTAAATCTATTTCTTTCAAGGATATTTGGTAAACTTGAAAACCATGGAACCGGTTTATAGCGCGGACGAGTCAGTGCGGTTTAGTGAAATGAATATCCTGGTTCGATCTTGGTTTCTTCACCAAGTAAGTTCATAACGTCTTGAATCGTTACAAACTCTACTAAGAGCTGAATTCACAAACATGGGACTTAATATAATTTTAGCATTGCTCACACCAATACTTTCTCCACGCAAAAATTCAGTAGTCAACGATAAAATAAAATAGAGGACAATTTTTGTGTGCAAAGATCTTTACAATGTTTACTTTAATATGAAAATTTTCTGTATAATGTTAATTATTTGCAGTGTATTTCGTTTACTGAATAAAGCTCTTAGTAGTAGAAATATCAAATGCCAGAAATGCTTGATTCCCTTACCATCTACATTATCTCCTTGTTCTAAGTCTGAAGAAAGACATTCACCAGATATTCTTCTGTAATTAGCCAGGATTGGATAGAAGCCAGACTGGTTGAAGGAATCACCTGCAAAATAATTGTTGGTCAGTCATTTTGTTTCAAAATGAAATTTTGTAGTGGACTGCATATTATTTGGAATGTGGTTAAAATGGAATCGCTTTTTACTTTAATTATATATTATTCAGAACTAATTACTAAGCAGTTCAGCCTAGAAGGAAAACAAACGAAGAAATATTTGCAAGTAAACCTAAATTAGCAATCAGCAACTTTTTTTTGATTTTTTCTGAATAAAAAAAAATTATTGAATTAATAATTAATTAAAATCTCATATTTTAAAAGGAATCAAGCGAACAATTATTTGTCCATAATAATTTACTGAGAACTATTAATGACTCCTTTTAATCCAAACTGCCGAACTAGTTATATTTTTGAAAAAAAATCCTAGATCTATTGGAACCCCAAACCTTGTAGTTTTAAATTGTGAATCGACAGTGTGCTTTGCCTAAGCTATAAACTATGTTCATCCATCAGTTCACGGGACACACCTTGCGCAAACAATCCATCTTGGAATTAAATCTTAAGCATGCTAAAAAAGCCCTCTTTTAACATTTGCATATCTCAAACGCACAGCTAAAAGACGGTTACACACTATCCAAATTCCACAACACACTCACACCAGCATTAAATGCATAACCAATTTCGGTAAAAGTGATTTTTGCAAGTATTTCTTTTGCAGAACAATGAAGGAATTGTAGTTTTTCTCAACAAAAAATTCAAATCTGATAGATTTTAAGGTGGAGTTCTACTCTTTGCTATTGTAGGCGTCAATTATTTAAAGAGAAATACCTATTCTAGCAAGGGTCCGTAATTTTAAATAACACTCACCTTTAAAATTTAAATTATGATTATTCTTGAAAATTGCATTTATTTCTGTCAGATCCGACAGATCTGTCGGATTTGCTTTTCGTAACAAACCCAAGTGTTCTTTTGCTGTACAATAAGATGTATTTGCACAGGTGCCTCTGATTTCTTGATGTAAAGTTACCTGTCCACACGTCTAGTCTGATAACAGAAGAACATAAAATTTTAGAACTGCCATCTTACCCATTGTGATGTCCAAAATGCTGCTGATAACATAGAGTAGGATGCAAGACGTACGATCCATGTCTTGTTTGCTTTTGGAGTTCTTTTATAAGAAATGGTAAGTTATGAAACATCCCATTTGACGCTTGAGATTGATTTGCTTGAAGTTCTCTGTATAGTCTACATTTATAATTTATTGCACCTAAATACTGCAGCCTACACATTCGTTAATCGTTCCTGTAACAATCAGACATATTGCCGCGTGTTTGGTGAGAAACAGAGTCTTGATCAACTAAATTTTAACGTTTGGCTGACGTTAAGATGCAAGAAGAGTAAAAAATTCGAATGAAAAATATCTGACTAATATCAGCCTTTTGTGTTCAACAAATTTTGCATGGAAACACATCACACATAATGGGTATTACTTTATTTGATATTGATGACAGTAAGAATAACGTTTTCATACTGTACTGTGTAACACAAATCCCAAAGACGATTATCGATTGTTGGAAATAAATTATTTATAGTTCTAAGGTACTTGGTAAGCAACAGTTGTAGGTAACCTTTCTGGATCGATCTATTGTTGTATGAAAAGGCACTTACTAGTTTGTGCTGTATTTTCACACTGATTCACACTGAGAAAAAGGAATTGCACTGGTAACTGACGAAAGAGTAAAGGCAATGTCAATATCCATTCTGCATTACTAGAAATGAACGTGAAATATGGCGTCGCAATTGACCAATGGGCATTGTTCTTCCAGGCATTGTCGGAGTGTCTATGAATAAAATAGCATTGCAATTAGTGTCCGTATGTGTGATTGGATACCCGAATTCACGTTCATTTCTAGTAATGATCCCAACCAAATCCCCTAGACTTCATCACCTCCTGCTCCCAGTGAAATGATTTCAGAAACCCCCCTGTCAGTACACTAGTACACCCTACCCCAGAACATACACTTGATTAAAAAACCCTTTTGATGGTTTATAGGGTTTCATTTGGGATTTATGTGACTTGCTCTAACTTTTCGTAACAGTCTGTAAAAGTTCATCTTCACTTTTGCGCAATCCAATAAACCATCACAAGAAGCGTTGGCAAGCCTTGTCAAATCTTTGCGCTGAGGTAAAAAATCTTAGCGCGGGGTGCAACAAAATCACTGGAAACCTTGATTATCGCCTATGAACAATTTTAATATTTTGGTTTAATTATTCAGTGTGCAAAGGCCAGAAACGCAATCAAAGGGCCAAATCAGAATGTATTTCATACTGACTTTGACAGGTGCCAATGGAGCTATGAAGTGATTGCTAATAAGAGAATTAAATCTACCATTTGTTGGACAATTCTTGTTTTTCCTTGCAAGATTCAGAAGATGGATCACAGAGAATCAGATATTGACGCCGGGACGAGGAACGAAGAAAATAGCGATGATCGACGACAACACGACTCCGACTATGACGAACGAGAACTGGAAATTCCGGGACATGGTGATTCGTGGTAAATACCGTAACTCTGAGCTTTCGTGCTTGTTTATGACATACTTTTCTTGTGCTTGTACTGATTGTTGTCAACAGGGAGATGTGACCATGGGTCAGAACGAATCAAAACACTCCGATACAGCCACGTGACTGGTTAATAACCTACCAATTGTACAATTCACAATAAGATATTTAAATCTGTTCAGATCCCGCCTCTTGTAACTTTAGCAGTCTTTAGCTAATGTCAGCAAACGTCCATCAAAAGTATTTTACCCCCCAAATTTTATGCTATCGCTTTTTAATGAAAAATTGCAGTATAGCCCATGTGATACTATATTGAACACATGTCTCGTTCCAAGTTATGAAGAAAGAGAAATCTATGAAGACAGGGGCTACTTACATCACCCTGGTGTACAGTATCCGCATGCATCAGCACAGGCTCACTGGTTGAGATTCAGCAGGAGCCCTCCACTGCATGGATCTATCAGAAGTAGCGAGAGGAAAGGTAGGAAGGCCTCTGCATTAAGTACTTTCTTTAGCATTGCACTATGTTACAACGAGTTATCCGTTAGAATAAAATTACATTAGACTTTTCCAATGCGAGCTCTTACTTACGAGAGGCGTTGCTTAGGGAAATCACCGCACCCGCGGTATGTGTGAGTGTACCAAACTCAGTGTCAGGGGGCTAGGTTCATCCCAGGCCGGGGATAGGAGGGTTTGGTACACTCACACAGACCGAGGATAAGGTGATTGTTCCTATTCTAACACAATTTGTGACTTTTTTCTGTATTTGATGCAAAATATTTCCAAAAAGTAAAGTAGATCTACCTTCTCTTTTATTTTGACAAACACTGCTTGGAGATTATTCTTTCACTACTAGTCTAGGCAGCCATTTTCCCCTTAGCAATGATCTGGGTTAACTCAGCCAGACCGCACACCGCACAGTCTTTGTGGGCTCACCAAGACCAGCAATACTGCAGTTTGATTGGCTGAGAAACTAGGGCGTGTTAGAATCACTTTCTAAAAAGGTTGCACCTAAAAGTTAATTAAACCGAGTTCGTAGGAAAATATCGTTCAAATGTAGGCTTGGGTTGTTTCATTTACCATTTAGGCGTCCATCATTCTGAGCCAAGAAATCTAAAAATGTTGGATTTATGTTTAGCAAAATACCGATTCTCATTTCAGAGTGTCATGATTTTGATTGCCACCATTGTCAGCATCGACAAGATGACGATATGAGTTACGATCAGGACTCGGACCTGGATAAACTCGATGACGCGGCACATTTGGCTGAATCCAAGTCCAAATTCCCTCATTTCAACTTCAGTTACTGGAAAGTGATTGCAATATCGTTGCTTCTGATATTGGTACAACACACGCTTAAAGTGATGTAAGTCTCTGATGTTGAACGGCCAATATTTCTACTTTTATCTAGCAGGCTAAACCGATAAATGATTTGTTGTGATCCTACCTGTTGTTGTTTCTATATGAAAGGATGATTTGTTTCGAAATTTTGTATGTAAATCTCCACTTTTTGAAGTGAAATCGGACTACTTCACACACTTTTTACACAAGAAAATCCTCCAGCGTGACCGCAAGAGGCACTTAACTTACCGCCCGCGGTGTAGCAGCACTCGCTCTATTGTTACCGGGGGGGGGGGGCAGGGGGTACCCCTGTCCTGTTGGGCGGTATCCTGAGGAACTAGTTGCGTGACCAAACCGTTTTGTTCCTCACACAGGACGAGTTGAATAACTTGAATGCTTTAATTTCAGGTACATGTGTGGTTTACATAGAACTGTGTTTAACCACATGCCCGGTCCGTGCCAAACACTAGAGGGCGTTGTGGGAGGATCAGAGGACATAGTAACTCTTCCAAACGGCTTGGCATTTATATCATCAGTAAGCGTCAGATTTTCTGAAATGCGTTCGACATTGAAGCCTTGTTCCTACACAACGCGTGCGTTTTATTTGCAGACGTTAGGTGTAAACAGACATAGAAACGTATTGATTGTACAATATCTCACAGCAGAGCCTCTTAATACTCCTGTTTTGGATTCCAGTTGTTGTGTTTTCAGGGCCTTAAAGATAAGAAAAATTGCATTTGCGTGTATGTAAAATTCCCAGATTCACTTTTTGATGCTATACCTTTTGTGTCAGTTAAGTACTGCCGTGCTGTTTTACATACTGCCGCAAAACAGATGAGAGTGAGGTCGCTTTTAGTGAACCGAAGTTACGGAGCAAGTGGGCCCATCTTCATCTCATGATCTGTTAAAATGCACTAGTCATGCAAAGTTTGGACTTTTATATTATTTAATCTTCTGAGATTTCAAATTTTCTGATGCTTATTTAGGGGTATGCGCCTTACACGACGGATCATGGACGAATTTACACATACCAACCCGGTAGCAACAAACCCAGAGAAGTTCGATTCTCGGAAAATTTTGACAAACATAGGTTTTATCCTCATGGCCTTGGCTTGTGGCAAGATCCAACAACAGGTTTGCCCGTTTTTCATATTAAACATTGTTTAATGTCTTGACAGTAGGGTTTCAGAATGGACTGGTTTCTTAAGGATCCAAGTTACAACGATAGTTACACTTAAAACAAGTAAGCCACTTAGCTTATCGCAGAACTGTCGTTAATGTCATTGGTGTCGTTATGCACATAATCAATGACAAAAAATTGTCATGTTGTTATTTATTGCATGATGACAAATTATGTTGTTTTGGTCAAAATGAATGACATTTTAAAGGCATCAACAACCAAATTCTCGTGAATTCTTGCATGATAGTGTTGTTAATGTTGTTAAAAAGTGTCATTATGTATGTTATTAATGACAAAATAAATGACATTAACAAGAAAGTCCTCCTGCATGAACGCTAGAGGCATACCACCCGCGCTGCACCTATGTACCACCTAGTCCAAGGGGTGGGTGGCCCTAGGGCATAGTGGGTAATGTTGCAATGCATCATGGGAAGGACACCCGCCCCCTCCCCCACCAGTTGACAGACAAACACCTGTAAAAAACATTACCTTCCCGCAACCTTCAGGTGCGGGCGGTAATGAGACTCTATAATCTCGTTTGCGGCACAAACCTTTGCATAAGGGAACAACTGTGCTAAAAAAGGTGCAAGTCATGCTCGTCGTCACAATTTATTATCAATAGTCATTTTTACTAATATCAAACGGGCGTTTAATTCTTGACGTTCTTGTGGACCTCATGTCATACATGTAGTACATTTGGTTTTTTTTTTTTTTTTTTGCAGAAGAGATTTTAGTTTTTTGTGTTAACCATCATCCACTTGGTGACCGAATAGAAAAGTTCAACTACGATATGCACTCCAACACGATGGAACACCTGACCAGTATTCTTGATCAAACAATTAAAAAGTAAGTACAGTTAAATGGTGCATCGACTCTCTACCTTTCTATGTATCAACATTGTAATAAAGTGGTTCACAAGTCTATACTTTCCTTGTAGTGCCAATGATATACTGCCAATTGATGGGACCAGATTTTACTTTACAAACTCTGGTAATAGTGCCAATCAGCACATGTTAATGCTTGAGGTATTTACAAAACATTTCTTTTCCAATTTTTTCTCTGACTCAGACTTTCGTCAGTGATGTCATCAATAGATGAAAGTAGTTTTACTGTGCTGTTGAAGTAATATTGTCTCCAGTCACTTGGTAATTACTGGCTCGTTAGAGTCAGCATAGTGGTTGAGATGGCTATCACGGAGGTTTTTGGGACAAGCATATGGCAGTTTTATGATAATTAGGCCTACTTTGAACTCCAGTCATTGGTTCGGATTTGTTTACACAGAATGCTGCCATGAGCCAGCAATTGCGAACATTCAACGACGCAACGTCATTTTTCTATTCTTGATCGAATTTTGTTTTTGCCATGGTATTTGTAGGTGTTTCTGATGTTGTCTTGGGGAACTGTTGTTTACTATGACGGGGAAAAGGGGCATATTGTCAACAGAGGTCTGATACCGAATGGTATAGCAATATCTCCAAACAAACAGTGAGTAAATGTCTGTTTACGCGTTCCGACACCGTGCCCGTCACCGTATAGTCACCGTGAAAGTTTAACAATGTTTGACGGGCTGTCTGATGGGCACAATGGGTGCCCATTCTGCCTGTCACCATTGGCATATTTATAAAACTTGACGGTGACGGGCACGGTGTCGGAACGTGTAAACAGACCTTAATCTTGATGGAAACTAGGTTCTGCAGGTTGATTGTTTCAGCTAATCACGAATTATTGTTCCTACAAAATGGTTGTTGTTCTTTTTATTCAAAGTTAGTTCAGCATGCAGAAATCCTGCTGCTAACAGACTGTCCATCCCCCGAATTTGGAATTGTGATAAAGCTGCCTTGATTTATAAGCATGTCTTCCCACATAGTTAATAAAACATAAAACACTCTTTCCTTTTCACAGATTTTTGTATATATCAAGCTCTGGTAGCCAGGAAATTCGAATTTTTAGACGTAATGACCACGATGGCACGATTGACTTTGTCAGGGTACGTAAAAGAGCTTGTAGTTTTGGTAAATTAGGACTAAGAAACCTACTTTGCTACAAGTAATGCTCAATGAATAAACATTTCAAGAAATAATTTTATCATGATTTTGCTAGCCAACTTTTCATAACTCAGTTGTCATTTCAAAATGTATAAAACTGACACTTGATGCTCAAACCAAAAAGTTGCATTCTCTTGTTACAGACATATCCAGTCGAAGCTAGTCTGGATAACATTAACGTAGATCCATTGACCGGTGACCTTTGGGTTGGTGCACAGAACGCTTTAGCGGAGTTTATTCCACACGATAAAAATTCCGTTTTACCTTGTGGATCAAGGGTACGTATCCCTATGATGAAGTTTTGTTTTTTGGGTTTTTTATGCACAAAAATGTCGTTTTGGATTTGACTATTTGATTTTGTGTTCTGTTGTGGGAGATGTACTTTGAAGAACTGCTTGTAACTGAGAGACGCACTGCACTTACCATTGCAATTTAAGTTTAGGGCATGTGCCAAGTTGAGCGAAGTGAAACAATATGTTGCAAATACACTTACAGGCCTTGCTTACGATGAGTTTGGTTACTACGAGCACCCGGCTAAACAGAGCAAATTTCTTTCTCCGAAATAAGCACTTCTGATTGGCGGTGCATTCCGATTCAGATAAAGTGTGCTATTCCGATAGTATTGCTGAATATTCCTATGGACACCCGTGTCAGAATCAGAAGCGGGTATAGGAAACGGATCGGTCAGTGACATCGCTGTTAAAAAAAGTTCGGAAACAACGACTACCGTTTTGAACGATCACATTTTAATGAATTAAATTACCTGTTGTGAGCGGAAACCATTGTATTTTGTAAGTATATTTGTACAATAAGATCCGGATTTATTGTATCATTGATGTTAAAATTCATTTTTCATTCCAGATTTTCCGGATAAAAACTGAAATTGAAGGCAGCAAACTTACGAGATTATCTGAGGTGTATGCAAGCGATGGTGTAGAAGGACTGAGTTGTGCCTCTGTTGCAAGCTATTACAACGGTTCAGTGTTGATTGGAGCCGTAAGACAACCCCCATTGTTGTGCAAAGTTTTAGTTTGACAAAGACGATGTTGTTAATCTAATGTTGGAAACGTAATCTGAAGTGGATAGAAACGTTTTATGATCAACAGAAAAGATATGAACTGGAATACAAAAGAACCTTCGTGGTAAGAGACCGCAGTACGGCGAAAATTAAAAGGAATTTCCAAAGATATAAACGTTTATATAGTTTATTACCGACCGCGTACGTAGTACGAGAGGAGGTAATAGTTTCACAGGTGTTTGTCAGTCCACAGCGGGGGGGGGGCGGGGGT
>JBCAUG010020599.1:0-10703 GCA_038406175.1 Haplosyllis leylae
TGGATAGATCCTTTCAGCCTACCCTGGCTGGTGATTAATCATAAATCTCATTTATCATATACACCATTAATCTTTCTTATGGTATTGCGCAACTTGGGATTCTAGCCCCTTTCAGTTCATGGGTTAAGTCGGCTAAGGTATCAATGACGTTCCATTACCATTGGCTTACTTAACAGGACAAAAGCCTTCCATCATTACCTGTGGTTCTTCAAATACAAGTTCAAACATCAGAGAGAACATGATTGCGCTGTTGAAAAATTTCCCAAATTAATGATTGCTTCCTTCCTCGTGTCAGTCAATCAATTACTATTTTAACATAGATTGGAAATTCAGCAGTGCAATCTTTTACGTGTGCAGTTTAAAGTCATTTCACAAAAAATCACAACATTACATAGAAAACAAGCCTATTTCTGATAATTTTGAAGAATGGCCGAATGTTTTCAAAAAGTACTATGACCTGCATGGAGAGCAGACTACAAAGTACTAAAAAGAAAAAAGTCATTATGAGTTTGCAGTCCAAATAACTTGCATATCATTTCCAAAATCCGAAACTAGTAGACTTTTGTCAATAATGTTCCAAAATCTTAAATGAATTTAGTTAAATTGTGTCATTACTCATCAAATAAAATGTTCTGTACCATGGAAGCAAGCATCACGATGAAAAAGACATCCTAAAACCCTATTCCAAATGAAGTGAAAGGAAAGGATAAACTTTTTCCATTGTTTTATTTGCCTTTCATCTACAAATAACATCAAATTCGGATTCTTGAATAACGGTTAATTGAGAGCAAATTTGCGTAATTAAGGAGAATTTAGGTCCATATATTGGTCAATAGTTTAAATAGACATTTTGACTTTTCTGTACCAGTCTATCTGGATTTTTGAATTGTCCCTATTTTGCCTTGTGGTAAACTTACATTAACATTGTAAATTTTTTAAAGAGAGATATAAATAATAAAGTAACTGCCACAACTAATGCTGCAGATAGCGTAAATGTGATGGCGCCACTGGTTGTAGAATACTTCAGTGTGGAAGAATCTTTCTTGACCCAGAATATCTCTTTCACCTGCACAACCGTTACTCTACAACGAAAATTCAAATTGATAAGTTGACATTTCGATGCATGATTCTTGTACATATTTTTCGTAATAACAGTTAGGGTCCATTTACACTGAGCGAAAGCAAAAACGACAAAGAACCAGCAGAAAAGATCGAAGTCTGAGCGGCAAACATCAAAGAAAATTTTCGCTATCACTAACATTCAGTGTAAACGGACCTTTAGAGTTTATTGTGAAACTGCAAACCTGAAAACAACATCAGACGACAGAACGGACGAGGCAGGTGCAGTCCAACGAACTGTCTCAGATGTTTTATTGGTGTTGTCTCTGTGTGTGATAGCATTCTGTAATGTACACAGACATTACATTCTTCACTGTGCGCAGATCAGGTGTGAGGAAATCTACTTGAAGTCTTCTAAGTGCCTAAAGCAGTCCACGATGCCAAAAAGGTTGAACGAAGGGAATTCACTGGTGGCTAATGTGTCCCAGGGATTTACCAAATAGGAAGCTCCCAGGTGCCCTAATTGAAAGTGAGGCAGTGAGGCGTCTGTATTTGCCGAAATCACATTATTAACCAAATCCCCACTTCTAACACATACTGTACGAAAAACCCATCTGGTGCAACTTTCTCCCCTTTGACAGAAAAGATGCGCCCACCCAAATATTGATCACACAGTGGAGAAGAGCACTGAGGCTAAATTTCAAAGTTACCTTTATTCCAGGATAACAATTAAGAGTTCCCAAATATTCAGCAGTGTCTGGACTGGAGCCTTTACGAGCCTGTAAAAGTACTCCCCTGAAGTTGGTTGCTGTATCTTGTCCACTCTTCACCACCACGGTTACTGAACAAAGAGACACAGAAATCAATACCAACTCGGCTGAGTGGCTAGAAAGTTTTGGGGAAGAGAGCGTAATGCCCATGACAGATAAAATATTTGTTCCATACATTTTGGAAGATATTTCATTTCCTTTTCCTATTCTGAAATACCGATCCTTTTACTTTAATTTGATTTTTTAATCCATTTAAATAAAATGGTTTTCGTACAAATACGGAAAAGAATACCAATCAAGGCTTTCGCAGAAAGATGTGTCAGATATATTTTGAAGTTTAATGTTTGGGGACTGTTAAAATTTTAATTTACCAGACAAGGACCATTTGAAATGGCTGACTTGTACTTGAATCTCTTCATCTCAATAAATACCGTACAGAAACGAGTTCTGAAGCTCATTTTTAGATCTGGCAAAGCTGCTTATCGCGAAAGTGGGCCTGGAAACGGTATGTTTCTGTTTCTGTAAGAAATACTATGGAGAAAGATTTAGGTACAAAATATATCTCTCTAGAATGATCTGGGGACAAAACTATAAATTCCCAATACTGATCTAGGTAGAACTTGGGTTGTACCTAGATAATTCTAGGCAGAACTGGTTTCCCCTAGAATGATCTAGGGAGAAAGCTATTATCTCCCAAGAATGATCTAGGGAGAACTTGAGAGTTGTACTTCTTGGTAAAACCTGTTTTGCACCTAGACCTTCCTGGTTACAACTGAGATTATAAATTGTAACTAGAAAATGCTGGTCATGATTTTTTTTCCACCTAGAGTGATCTAGGGACAACACAAGTTCTACCTAGAATGTTTTTGCACCAGGTACAGGTTGTACCTAGATCATTCTAGGTAGAACTTCTTTTACACCTTGATCTTTCTAGGTACAAGTGACAGTATAAATTGTAACTAGAAAATCCTAGTAAATTTCATTCTAGAGGAAACCAGTTCTGCCTAGAATAATCTAGGCACAACCTGAGTTATACCTGGATCATTCTCAGGAGATAATAGCTTTCTCCCTAGATCATTCCAGGTACAACCCAACCCGAGTTCTACCTAGATCAGTTTCGGGAAATAATAGCTTTGTCCCGAGATCATTCTAGAGAGAAATATTTCTCTACCCAGAACTTTCTCGACAGTAGATTATTTCTAACAGAAACAGAACAAGAACAGAAACAGACATGTTCTCACCACACGAAAATGAAACAGGTCAATTGTTTCACACTTTTGCAGATTTAGTGAGCAAGATATTCAGGTTTTTCTCGAAAATTAAATCTGACAGATCTGACAGAAATAAAGTTAAATTTTTACAAATTATCGCATTTTAATTTTTAAAGGTGTTATTTAATATATCCAGTACTTGGTATATTGTGTACAATAGCAAGGAGTAGAAATCTATTTCTCGATCTGGCAGATCTGACAGAAATGCGTGTCGTGAAAAACTCGATTATCGCGGAAGATCACTGATTGGTTGGTGCCTAATTCCATTTTCTCCCACTGTTTTACCATCAACTGTGTCATCCCGCTTTGAAGAAAGTTTTGTTGAAGGTCACTTCATAAGGGAACTCCACATCAGTAGTTGGAGTAGCGCCGTGGCCGGCGTTACCCGTGTCCGGTGAGGGCAGCATGCGGCCGCAAGTAAACTTCGGAGAGCCGTTTGAAAATCCGCCCAAGGCTGCTGCCGTCATTATTAACAGGGCTACTAATTCCCTCAGACACATTCTCCTGTTTATTTGAGAGCCCGTGATGGAATCCTGGACAATACAGTGATGATTTTATCCAGTAAAGAGGATATTTCTCAATTGAGATGAGAACGTTTTACAACTGCCAAGTAATGACCGTATTTAGATGGAAGATAAAATTGTCGTGACTGATATGAAAGGTTTACAACCATGAATAAAATAATATACCAAAAAGCCAATGAAGGAGAACATAGGAAGTTCTTACATAAAGTTACACATATATCCCAGTTGACAAATGACTAACTTTCTGAGGATTCTTCCTTTGACAGGGTAAGATTCGTGCCTTCGAGACCAGCAGTGCTGTTTTATCTGCACTCATAACTTTTAAGTTTTATGGGAATAATTACCGGCCACGTACGAAGGAAGGTAATGTTTTAACAAGTGTCTGTAATTCTGTTCAGGGGAGTGGAGGGAGGGGGTAGGGTATCTCCTGTTAGGTCCTGTCCAGGGGGTGGGAGAGGGGTAGGGTGTGTTCTGACTGGGTCCTGTCTTTGGGGGGGGGGGGGTTACATCCTGACCAGGTCCTTTCCGGTGGTGGGAGGGGAAGGGACGGTACCGTAACCTAGTAACCTAGGGATTGGGGGGGGGGGGGCAGTGGTCGATATTGCCTCGTAATGTTACTGCGAGACTGTCTTGTTTTTTTACTCATTTCACCCATTATATGCAAAATTCCATTTCTCCTTCTGGCATTTATCCACACATCCCACCACTGTAAGCTTCAATGTGGGATTGAAGCTACACACGCTGTCGTTAAGGATGGCTGGAGAGTATATTAATGAATATTAGTTAGAAGTAGTATATTAATTAGAAATAGCCAAATGCACTATTTTCAATATATATGTCAATTGGCAAGAGATGCACAAGAGTCAAGTACATGGGATTTCCATAACAAGTAGCAAGCAAATACACGGCGACAATTTACCAATGTAGGAACTGAAGGCATTTGTTATAAAGCCCATTCACACGGTGCGATTACGACTTCTATTTTTCTTATCGCAATAAATGACCAAAAACAACCATTGAGGAATCATAACAATCGGTTTAAGACACCGTAGAGTGTGGCTGTACAAAGGCGACAACAACAGACATCAAACGATAAAACAGTTAAATTGATTTAAAATATAAAACATTATCCACAAATCAATTCAGATCTACAATATCGAAGTTTATTTATGCTCTTTTCAAAATTGTATTCACCGATGAAGAAGTGCACAAAGATGTCCTTCTTAGGCGCAAATAATATATGAATCAAAATTTTACTACACATGATCATGATCAATAATTTTTTTCGACAAGGCTATCAATAAAAAATAATCTGACTCCAGATTATTCATTACTAGTTACTAGATAAAGTGAGGTCGCGTAGCCAAGGTGATGTAAACAAATAACCTTCATCATAAAATTCATACATGAGACTATATATGGTCGTGCAAAAAGGTGTGTCTTTAATAAAGCATTTCTATTGAGTGCAACCGGCTCATTTGACTTTCTCAAAATGATTCTATATTGAAAATCTCTATGTAATCATGAATTGTCTGTCGTCGTCATTGTCATTGTTGTCATGCTGTCTATAAACAGAGCTACAATTTTAAAGATAGAAACTTTAAATGTTAAGTGAATATTGGTGTGACATCAATTATTAAAGAATTACAGGGAATAAAGTAGGAAAAACTTTTCATAGTTTTTCTTTTTAACTAATGTCAATAAAATAAATACTGTATAGATATTTCCTTGTTTGTATGTATCAAAAATTTTACATGTGAATTTTTTTTTCTAGAATTGTAGAGTTTGAATATCTACAAATTGGTCAAATCTCCCCACTATCAGATATGATTGTGTACCATCAAATAGTTGGTGCAAGGAATATTTTTTCTTGACACTTGAAAAACTAAACAATCTGATTCTAAAGTTTCGTTCACACTGTGCGATTTTTTTCTGATTGCAATTTGTTTTTGCTTATAATCTGATAATGGCTTTCATAAGAGTTGGTGATGTTGTTGCTGCAGTGGCATTGTGCGAACACTTCCATTGAGTCATGTACAACCCATTTGTTGCAAAAAGAAGAATCGCAGTCACCATCAGAAAATACTCACGATGTAAATGAGCCTTAAAATTTTGAAGTCAGAATTTTGTGATCTCCTTTATAGTTTACTTCAGTGAGATCAAATTTTCGCAATCAAGGGCAAATCACATCCTTATTTTTACAAACAATTGAAATGAATATTTTCAGTGTATTAACTCTTAGCAAGTCCGTCATTTTGCTCATGACATACAAACATCAACACTCATATTTTTCAAAAGAGAAAGTTCATAAAAGCAGCAGTCACAACTAATGCTACAGACAGGGTAAAAGAGGTGGCGCCACAGGTCGTTGAATACTTCAGTGTGGAAGAATCTTGATTAACCCAGAATGTCTCTTTCTCCTGTACAACGGATACCCTACAATAAAAATAAAAATGCAAAGTTAAAAGAAAAACTCAGATTGACAGCTTTGTGCATAATCTCATGTACAGTTTTTTGTGATACTGGTTAGATTTTATTGTGAAAACAGGTAAACAAACCTGAAAACAACATCAGACGAGAGAACGGACGAGGCAGGTGCAGTCCAACGAACTGTCTCAGATGTTTTATCAGTGCGGTCTTTGTGTGTTATAGCATTCTGCAATGTTTAAACAATTGTAATGGAAGGTGGCGGTTAAGTAATTCAAGAGGCCAAAAGATGGAACGAATGAAAATCACTGATGGCTCGTGGGTCCCAGAGAATTACATATCAGTAGGCTGTAATTTCTTGAAACGGTCTGGGTTCTTGCCGCAATCGAATGAAAAATTAAATATAATTTCTTTCCAGCCAATCAGAGACTGACTGGTTTGAGCGAATATCTATTCATCAAATTGGTTTGCAATTACTGTCAAAACTTCAAATAGGCACTTGGAACAGTTTTACTATTTTTGATTTGTTTTAATACCTGAACTAATTGAGCCAATACAATAATTCACTGCTTAGCCATCACCTAGATAGTTTCTTACTGGTGAAATATACAACTTTTGAAATAAGTCAAGCTTATGTTGGGTTTCAAGAAAGTTATACCAAAAAACATTGCGCAATTTTTCCAGTTAGACTTCCTACCTTCCATTGATTTGGAAAAGTGCGATGAGTACCATTGTAAATTTTACTGAAAGTAACCCAGCTGTTACAAAAGGGGAGTATAATCACCATCTATTTTTTTTACCAATATTCAGATCATTCAGTAAATACTGGTCACGTAGTAGAGGTGGAGATTGCACTGAGGCTAATTTTCAAACTTACATTTGTCCCAGCCCCACAATCAAGAGGTCTCAAATTGCTTGAGAGAATATCCCAAGTTCCAAAATATTCAGCGGTGTCTGGGCTGGAGCCTTTACGAGCCTATAAAAGTACTCCCCTGAAGTTGCTTGCGGTATCTTGCCCACTCCTTACCTTCACCGTCACTAAGAACGAAAAGAAAAAAATGCATCCATATCAGTTACGTAAAAAAAATTGTGGGGGGAAGGAAGGGAGAGTGCAAATTTCGAAACATTTCCAAAGATATTTAATTCCTTTAGAAAGTCGGAAATATCGACCATCAGAAGAATACTATATTTCAATGCAATTTTTGAATACAAAATAACACTCATAAATTCCACAAATATCTCAAATTACTCATCACAGCAAATGTCTTACTTCAAATTTTATTGCTGGCTCCAAGATTAAGCTTATTCGTTACAGGAGTGTGCTTTAAGGATCTGGGTGTAATAATTCTGACTTTACGCTGATGAGATGACGTTATGATGATGTCACATCACCACGAACCAGCTATGAAGTATTTTGTTTCATGACGTCATATTTTTCAAGTTCTTTATGGCGTTCTTTTCGTGTTGTAAAGTGTTTTGGCACACTAGAGAACGGAATTTTGGGTTTTTTGAGACAAGCACTTCTGTTACATCTGGTAGACATAAAGTGTATTATAAAGGGACTTTTAAAATAAATGCTACACCATTTAAATTGGCTTAAAATACTGGAGTCTGTTTCAATAAATACCTTTCCAGAGTTAGAATTCACTTTTTGATCTGGCTGATATGTATGAACTGAATTTACCATCAACTGCACCACCCTCTGCAAAGCAGGCTGTACTCGTTGTCACTTCATAGGGGAAGTCCACATCAGTATTGGGAGTAGCCCCGTGACCGCTGTTTCCGGTGTCCGCTGATGGCGTCATGTTGGCGCAGGCAATAGGTGGTGCTCCTCCCGGCCATCCGTGCACGGTCGTTGCCCCAAACAGCGCGATCAATCCCGCCAGATGCATTCTTCTACCAATGAAAACCCCCGGTTACTCAAATTACTTGTTGAATTTGCGAGTGTATGTGGCAGGTTGGCTGAGGGTGCAGATGTTCAAGGTATTTGCAATTACATGAACCTCTTACTGTTATATGAAAGGCGCCACCATACAAATCAAATGAAATTATATCAACTTTCCTGGAGCGCAAGTGCTGGAAATGCGTAATGGTGAATTTTATTTTCTCAAGTAGGCAGAGAAAAATACAATAATTACCATTACAACTTTCATAATTACAAAATAACTCCACATTTTATAAGGGGTAATATTTTCATGCCTTTTTGTGGCTTCGCACTGACATGAAAATTTGCATATGCAAAAATAATTTGAGTTTGCACAACAATTTAAGTTATGAAACTATCAATGAAATAATAAATGTAAAAGGAGATGCTTTAACTGAGTAAACTCTTACCTACTTTTTAGTTGTTAACTTCCGATATCCTAAATTGCAAATGAATAATGTTTTGAAGGTTTTTCTCTCGACAGGTCAAGATTTGTGCCTCCAGAAGGAGCTCAGTTTTTTAATGTAGACCATAAATTTTCAGGTTTATCGGAGTAATTTGTTACTCGTTTCAGTGAACTTTTTTAGTTCTACATTTGTCCGTTATTGTCACCTTCATGAGTCATTCCACATGCAGCTCAAAATCGCCACAAGTATAATTTCTGAAATTGTTAAAAAATATTATATCCCACAATGATCTGTAAATATTTACATTAACTTAAGCTTGTAAAGTTCGCTTGCAAAAGCAGTTGTTTTAAATGGTGCTCCATCCGTTACTAGTTTGCCTCGTTGTCATTAGCAAATGGCATCCATTGTCTATTGGATTGTTGTGATTTTAATGAATAGAGAGTTAAGTGACACGTCAGTTAACTTGTCTAGCGTCAGGAAATGTAACTGTCAAAAAAACTAGTAATGGAAGCAACCAATTGGTCCACACCATTTGTGAAGCGGAATCTGTACCGAGCCAGGATATTCACTATTTTGTACCATACTGAATTACCTTTGTACTTTCCAAGTGGACTAATTTCCCAGCAAGTGGTTTCTGTTCTGCCAAAAGTTAATTATCAGCGTGGATTTGTTTGCTGCGCGTAAGAGAAACCTCATGCACTTTTGTATTTCTTACAGTTACCAGTTGACATTTATGGCACTCAATATATTGAGTGGGTACTTGAGGAACTTTGTCATAAAACTTTTACAGCAGCTTCACACTCGGTGAAACCTAAATTCTAGAAGCACAGTTTTGGTAATCAAGATGCAAATGTAATGAAAATTCTTTAAACCAGAAATTAACATTAGGAGATTTCTTTTGAATTGAGAGGCTGAAATCGTGTGCAAACAGGCCAATTGAATCCCTTGTTTCACACCTTTGCAGATTTAGTGAATAGGGATTGTAGTTTGGCAGACCACTGATTGGTTCAGGCGTAATTCCCAATTTTCTCCTATTGTAGCATTGAAAAAAGCCTCTTCCTCGCCCTTATCTTCTGGTACTCAAATGTTTTTCCACATTATTTTGAATAAACATACAATTTTGCTAAAATTTCCCCCAAAACTGCACGAAATTGAGAAAATCTTGGTCCATTTGGCAGAGGGCGGTGTAAAAATTCCGTTGTCGGAATTATGCTCTGAAATATTTAAACGAGAGTTTTTCATCCTCCAAGGGTAAGAAGAGAGCCAATGCGGAGTTAATTAATACATGAAATAGCAGTACATTCTCTATATGCAGGAGTACTCTACTGCTCATAGGCTACATCGTAGGTGTTTCAAGCTTTTCCATGCACAGGTTGATCGCGACATCTTTAATTCATTCTATATTGTGATGAGAGATGAGATCAGATCTACAGCCTGAAAAAATCAGGCCACAATCGGGTTTTTCGCAAGCCGAAATTGGCAATAATGGCAATAGTCGAGTTTTTCACGATGCACATTTCTGACAGATCTGTCAGATCTTTAAGTGGATTTCTACTTGGCATGAGAAACTTTACTACGTGAAAAAAAAAAAAAATACAACAACAAAATGTTAGTATTGAACCTGAAACCTCAACCATGTGGATCTGATGCTCTGACCTATTGAGGCATGCTTTATACTTGGGAGATCTGTAAGATTTTTATGGTCATGCTCCACTGTTTCGAACCAAATGACCTAAGTTGTGCTGACTTGTTTTTGTCAATATTTGAATCAGATTCATCGCTGAACAAGGCAGGAATGATATTTTTTCTCTCTTGTCCATTATTCAGGCAACTTTTTAATCGGTCCGCCTTTTGTCAGTTATTCGAGCGACCTTTTAATTGGACCATGAAGTGACAAACAAAGCATAAAAGGAAACGAGTTATTAAAGGTATATCATGAACCTGTAACAGTTCGCCGATAATTATCAGGGGTCGGGAGCCGGTGTGAGCACCAAGAGCAGAGGGTGAGCAAAACAAACAACATGATTGCGATCATAAAGTGATTGCAAGAAGCTTTAAAAATGCTCATGCTCACAAATACACGCTAAATTGATGCACATTGAAGTTTTTTGCAACCTTTTCAATCTTTTGCAATCATCTTTTTGATTTCTTTTGAAACATTAATCTCAAATACGGGATCCATTTGGCTAAAATGCAAAATGCTGATAAATTTCAATATATTTGTAGATTTGGCCATAATTTTTCCAGCTTCATTGAAGCAATAGAAATATTTGAAATAATGAAATTTCTATCACAAAAGCCTTTTTGGATGATTACCAAAA
>JBCAUG010020610.1:0-10703 GCA_038406175.1 Haplosyllis leylae
CCCCCCCGTGAACGGACAGACACCTGTGAAAACATTACCTTCCCCATTCCTTCGGAATGCGGGCGGTAATAACATTGGTGCCCCTGAGTTCATAACTGGAAACAGAAGTGTATTGCTTTGGGCGGTGCTTGTCAAGACATAACATTTACCCATTTTAAACGTCTACTTTGCCCATGTTATCTTTTTACGGCTTTCCAATATTCACTCAGTTTAACAAGGGAATCGTAGAGCCTTTCATTCGGTACCTTCAGCGGACAAATGATTTCTTTAAACAATAAAAGCGGCTAACGGCCCTAATTAACATATATTATTTGACGCCATAGCTTTTTGGTAACAATATGACATAGTTTCACTTCATTTGAGGAAGGTAAAGTTAACTGACCTTTGTAAGATTCTCAATGCATATCGTGTTCATTGGAAACGTGAAGTATTGGATAATAAATGGTATTCAGTGCAAGAGTGAAACTTACACAACAGTTGCGTGCTGTGTCTTTTGTTCTGGTAGTGGATTATTTTAAGGAATACACTGGTAGTTTCTTTGGGCTTTTGATTGCATTCTAACAATGCACAGAATAGAACAAAAGAAACTACAAGTGTATTCATTAAAAATGTCCCACTGTGATGGTCAACCCAACCTACTTGCCTGTATTGTAGATCTACTATAAAGCATGTGGTGTGAAAAATTGCGTAAATTTTCAGGAATAATTTCCTTCACTTTTTCTGATACAAAATCAATTCCTACCCCTTAAATATTTCTACACAACGTACCTGACCTTGTAATCTAAATATTTCTCTGTGAAAAGTACACTCTAATCACTTTGAAAAGGCATTAAAACAGCAATTTAAGTTCGAATGAAAATACGCAATTTTTTTACCTGCCATCCAGCCTTGCTTTGAAGTTTCTTTCAACCAATCAGAGGGCTCCATTCAGATCACATGACAATAACAATGAAACTTGCAAGAAGAAGAAGGAGAATGCCATGGGGGTGTGTAGTGGAAAATCTGATACTTTGCACACAAATTTAAGCCACTTGGGATACTTATTCACAGCTGAAACCACTATTAATCCAATTATGTATGAGTGACATAGATGATGCCATGGAGTTTGAAACTTTTTCCCACATGAAATATTCCAAATGAGCGAAGTCATCACATCTAGATCTAAATCCAAAATTTTAAAAATCACGTCCTTTCACAATGAGAGCCAAGGGGGAACTGATGTGAGCATTTAGGACTGAGTAAAAAATCTACAGACTTATTGTCTTCAAAGAAAAATGTCTGGGAAGACCATCCAGTGAGCCATGACAAACCACAATGAAGGTCAGTCTCATTCAAATAATTTCTATTCACAGACCACTGGCACACAACCAGTTGTGTAAAATAGTTAAACAATGGTCCTTTGTACATTCGTGTCTAATCCATGACGAATGAAGTGAGGAGTGGATTATGTTACATAATGCACAGGTAACCACTGATTAACCTATACATAATCCACGACAAACGAAGTGAGGAGTGGATTAGCCACTCTTACACAATAAAAGCATTGATTAACTGATTTACACCACACTCACTGCTTTGCTATCCATTCATGTGCAATGAAGCAAATCTTGACCTGGTCCTCTCCCTTAAACAGATGATTGTAGTCAGTGCATGAACACAATGAGTTGACAGTTATGACCTAGCCCCTTGGCCCCAACTGGTCATTTGAAAGTTGGTGCCCAATGGGAGAGTATGTGTGTGGATATACATAGGAGGATATTTTTAATATTATTTCTGAATTATTTGTGCAATAAACAAATTTATATCATGGATATTTACCACATTTGGAAGGAATTGACAATACTTTTTCAGAGAAATATCAGGTAATTTGTCACATTTAGGACATATGACCAGTTGGTGCCAACTCATTGTGTTCATGCGCTGACTACAATCTTCTGTTTAAGGGAGAGGACCAGGTAGAGATTTGCTTCATTGCAGATGAATGGATAGCAAAGCAGTGAGTTCGTGGAAAATAATTCACTGAAAAAACAATAGAATCTGCGCCAAGTGTGGTGTAAACGGCCAAATACATAACATGATTTCAGGTTTGTGTTGTTCCTGTTTGTGATATGCTATGTACAAAAGGTCTGCTATTTCACTGAATGAATACAAAACCCGATTTTATGCGATAAAAGGCAACTCATATCATTTTAAAGGTATAATATATCTATCTAACCCATGTCACTTGATACGATTGTTGCAGCGACATAATCCGTGGAATAGATGGAACGACTTAAATGTTTCCACTCCAAAAATTGAACTGGAATTCTTACGTTGGAAAAGAATCACATACAAATTGAAGGGTTATGAAAATTGAAACGTGAGGAAAACGGTTAACAAGAAACCAAGCAAGGTCTATGCGTAGGCTTTTGTTAAAACCACCCAGACCTTAAATAATTCACTTTTCAGTTTCGGCTATGATGCTAATGGGAAATTGCTGAACACGTAATGTGTTCCTTGCAGTTACCTATTGAATAGGAACCTAGCAGCTCCTAGCTACAGATGGTATTTATTTCCCAACACACATGTTGCAGAAAGAATGGACTACTTGAAAACCGTGCAAAAACAAATGGCATCGGAATTGTCAAACAAAACAAGCTGTTGACAGCATTTTAACAATAAATGACGTTAATTTTTGAGAGCTTAACTCGACACTACAACTTCAGTTCATGTACTTGATGAAGCCTTTTTCATCAAAGATCACAAGGATAGTGATGTTATGTTTTATTTTCGCAAAGGATTTTTTTTTACAAAACACTTTCAAAAACGTATTTTGCAAGGAAGCTCCTGATACTCATATTTCCCATGAAACAGTACATTTAGATCATCACTGACAGTGGTGAATGGGCGCTCCATCTTTATAATTTGGTTTCTCTTTATGAACCAATTGGATGCAAGCAAGATCTGTATCTCCTAAAATGTACAGAGAGAATCGATTTAAGGTCCTTCCTCAACAATATATTCATGATTATTAACTAAATATTTTAGGAAGTTGGCCTTTCGGACTGCGATGACCTAAAACGATACAAATTAAGTGTAAATATGACCTGAGATTCAGGTCACCTTTAGCAGGAATCTCATTCGACTTACAACCTTGTTGATATTTGAGAGTCACAAGGGAGAATAATGCTGATTAACATACTTCGTGAAATGTTTCAAATGTGACCTCCAAATCAAATTTCCAACCTCTTTGCGTGAAACATTTGTTGCGGCGTACAGACGTGCTTTCTCATGATTCCCGAAGTCATCCGTTGAGAGCGTAAGTTGCACCTTTGCCAACACTACTTTGATATCATAAGAGGGGTGTCATATGTACAAATATCATAATCAGTATGTACTGTAATTGTTTTCTCAGAAGGTAAAATATTTTACTGCGGCGAAAATTTGCTTCATAATTATCACGCATACAATGTAAAAGATGTGCAAATATTGCTTGGACATGCATCATCCAATCTTAGACATTTACCTTTGATTATAACATGGCAAACGGCTGACAAGTTCCGATGGACAGGGCTCAATGAGCTACTTAATACCATCTACGCCTCGTGAATCCAATTTACTGCAGAGGTTGCCCTTATTACCATAAATATCAACTGTTGACATCTAGCAAGCCACCAACTTGGGCTGCTTCGCTGCACAACACGGGAACGCGTAGCAGTTAACAAAGAGACTGATTTGTCTGATGATCATATCAGTCAAGATATTGACCCATATGTAGCATGAGGATAATTTACTCTTTTTATGCAGAATGGAGAAGAAAACAACCGTAACAAGAATTTGGCGAAATTCGTAATCAGCTTAACGTTTCACCAAATTGTATTCAGCCAGAGCTGTTACAAGAACCCCATGTGCACGACTGCATTTTTAGTGAACACAAATATTCAACAATAACAGTACATTAGTTCAGAATAAGCCCAAATAATTCTAAATAAGGCAGTTAGCGAAAAAACTGCCCATTCATCGAAAAGTGAGCGATGCAGCATCAATAACAATGTCAAGTTAACTTTAACCTTCAGTCCAAAAAAGTTCAAAATGCATAGATATGCTTTTGTGTGGGCCTTCGTCACCGTAAATCTTACGATATTTACGATAATTAATCCCTTAAAAGGTCACATCGGACCTTGATTTTTCTGCACTGCGTAGGCCAATGAACAATAACCAGATACCATGCCGTCTCAGTGTAGGTGGACATTTCAATAAGGAAATAGTGAAACCACTTGGTTTGAGCAAGTTACTCTTTGAATAATTCTTTCTTTGAATAAGTCAAGTTACTCTTTGAATAATTCGACACATAACATACAAAAATGTAAAGTTTAAACCTGCTTTTAAGCGAACTGATAAACAAATGCGGAATAAGGAAAAATATAATTGATTAGAATTTCTTGTGGTATTCTCACACCAGAAAGCACATAAGAATAGTTCGCAATGTTTTCAAATTGTAAATTGCCTTGTTCTTTGGCTCACCTGTCATCATCATTGTTGCTGGCTCGTTTAGAGTTAGCTATTTCGCCTATTGTGGTTGTGTGGATAAGTGGATGTGGATAAGAGAGTGGTGGGGACAAAATCAGGAAAATTTTGGAGAAGGGCACAGATAAACACATTGAGCTAAGTTTAAAAAATTGGTAAAATTGCAGTTTTTTAAGGTGAGCCAACTTCACTGTGGTTAATAATAAAAGATAAAAAATGGTTTAGACGCCCTAAATCAGCTCAAAATTACGAGTAAAGGCTAATCATATTCTCTTGAAAAATTTCCTGTGAGGTCAAAGGTTTTGCGAAATGATATTTTGTAAATTTTTATCAGAAACTATACTTGAACCGTAATGCATTCTGTGATGGCGACTCGTAGAGTTGACTAAGTGATATAATTAGTGGGTTTGAGTGGTGTACCCTTCACTAAGAGCAGAACGGTCACTGCGCACACACTTTGCGTCCAAAATTTGTGGACAGAGTCAAATTGTGGGTGCAAATGTGGGTCACCCCTGTGTAATTCTTACACATCTTGATATTTATAAATGTATTCTTCTTTAGGTAGAACAGCTCCAAACTTTGTTAATATCTTCTTAATGCTAGTATCGATGAGTTATGAAAGGACTGTAAAGCTACACAAATTGCTTTATGATTTCCACGTAGTACGCCAGGCGTATATCTATCTATTCATAGGCTATTGTTTGCATGAAATGCTTTGTAGTACATTAATTTATTTCAATGAATTTGTGCTAGCAACACATCATACATTGTATATAGTAGCTGTTAAATCTTTCTTATAAAATGCAATAAAGTCTCTAGCTTAATTGTGGCATACAAGCATCAGAGGAAACAAATCCATAGCATCAAATAGGCGATTATTGAAATATTACAATGAAAACACCTAACACGAGAAAAAAAAACAGGTCTGCTTTTGTTTGTTTTCATAATGCAGACAGAAAGGTTTGCATAATTAATGATTGCGCAAATGTTGAGATTTACAGTTTGCGGAAATTCAAACACATCTGGTGACGCTTATTAAACAAAGAACTAAATCTCCCTTTTGTGGCACATAAAAAGCAGACAACGAATTCGCGAAAAAAGGCCAGTTGTTCCACTGTTCTTGAGAAATTTTATTAATAAATTTAAAGCTGATTTTACAGCACCATCCTTTTGTTCTCTGCTCTTTTTCATCTAATTGTTCGATTTATCCGAATTTTATCTGTTAAACATCGTTCTATTCTTTGATATTAGGCCCAGAATTGATCACATTGTTGTGCTCTGGCCCACTATGAATGTCACAAGTGACGTACGCAGCATTACATCTTCCGATCGGGAACAAAGTAAAGCTTCTCATGTTGGTTGTGATCGTGCCAAAATACATAGACACAATATTTAAAAGCATTATGTACCCTCAGTGAGGGTCTCTTCATTCTGTAAACTCTCCTTCTAGACTTAATGTTACGTCATTGTTGGTCAGTAGGATGATTACATGATTAAAAGGAATTTAGCTGTCTCCACAGCTGTGAAATGTTCACACGGAAATTTCTTCTAACCACATGCGGATTTTAAATAATTTACTTCGCTCCTTTGCTATGAAGCTAACGGGAAGCTGCTGGGGTCTAATCACGCCGAGTTGATTCCAGGAGTTGACGCTTGAAAGGAATACATTGATTTTAATTAGACCAATCACACCATTCATCATCAGCGTCAATGTGATCTTCACAAATGGGTTCCGGACCGATCTAAATTGTCAACAGTAGCATCAGTGCTGACACATCTTCGCTCACTGTAATCACGGTTGAAGGGTGTCTCTTGCATCTATGAAGAATTGGGCAGAAACTTACTTCAACAGCCACGCCAATTACATTTATCATACGAAGGTTTGGCAGTTAACTTTTTCCTTAATGAACTTCACTCGACGGAGTAATGGGCCGACTGAATGAGGTATTTATGCAAGAACACAATAACCCTATTTCTACTGACAGGAACACTTACATCACTTTATATCCGAACATTAAACTCTTCCAATGCTTCAATATCCATATTTAAGATTTCACATACATAAAATTTTACCTTCCACCGCAGTCATCAAATACATCCAGTGGAATCGGGGCTCCCTTAGCAGATGAGGAAAGGAATTTCTGAAAATATATCCCTTTCTCTGTGTACCGATTTCCTGCACATTCCTAACAAAACAACGTAAGGTCGGGCGAAGAGATGTTCTGAGCACATTGGCATGATGTCCGCCGTTCACATTTACCCTATTAGTGGACAAGTGGAAATCAATGATATGCTGCATTAAGTCTGAACAAGCCCCGTAATTAAGCACACCAAATTCTAAACCCACTTTACAACTTTCACAAACAAGGACTGCAAAACTGAGATCTTCTTTACTCAGTGGAACAGCAGAAGTCTTGTTTGACCAGCATTGTGCTTTTTCTCAGGTCGCCGCAGTTTTTCAGGTTAATGTTTTGAACTCGGCGAGAAAGGAAAAACGCCTATTTCTCAAATTCAAGTCTGCTTTTCAATATGATATTTCTACACGTGCATAAAAGAAATATGTCTAATAGATTGTGAACACATGCCTTGACTGCTTGAAATGAACTTCCATTGCAGCAAGGTGCTTTGGAAAAACACTACCGATCTTAAATCTATAAAACAAAACATTCAATATTAGTGAATGCAGAACTATCCCAGTTCCAAGTAGCACCTTAGGACCAATATTTCTTGACACCAAATTCGGAAATTGATCCCAGAAATCGGGCATTGTCATCAAACCAATAAAACACAAAACAGCATGATTTGCAATTATGTCTCATATAATTACAAATCTTTATCCCCCTGTATTTATCCGGAATTTAATCACGGTTTCCAACAGCGATGCCTCAAAGACGACGACTTTATTGTCATAGAAACAACAGATGAACTCCTCCCTGTTGAATTGATACTTTAAAATTTCCATAAATTTTTCGACACACCTTTCCCAGTTTAAAAAAACACAGAGCAATCTAGTCTACTTTGTTCGTAATGGCACTGAGAAACCAAAAGCAAGACAAAATGCCAAATCAGCAAAAAAAAAAAAAAATAAAAATAAAAAGAAGACAGAAATTTGATACATATTAGTAGAAAATTATTCACCTCAATTACCCATTGAACCTAATATATGTTGTCTCATTATTAAGCTTCACTCTAAATCAGTATTCTAGTTCGAAGTGCTCTTGAGTATTTACTTATTCATTTATTACAGTGTACCGCCCGCATACGAAGGATCGGGAAGGTAATGTTTTGACAGGCGTGTGCCTGTCCAGGGGGTACCCCTGCTCACTGGTCCCTGGTCCTTTCTGGGTCGTACCTCTGGTCTCTGCTTCCAGGTCCTTTCTGGGGGTAGGGGAGGAGTGAAAGGGTACCCCTGTCAGGTCCCAGGACAGGCAGGACTAGGGCAGGGGTACCCCCTCCCCCGGACAGGACATGTCATGAACAGGATACGGCATGGGCGCACGGTACACCTCTTGCGTTTTCATACAGGAGGACTTTCTTGTTTATTTATGTTTGATATACCTTTTGTTTATTGTGGCATTAATGATTGTCATCAATAAGCGTCATTTTCAGTTTCTTGGTAAACGTATCATTAATCTGTTGACATACTCACATCTCATCTGGATATTTTATAGATAATCAAATTAGTCAAGATCTTTCAAAAATCCAGATAAGCTATGAGCAGGTCAACAGATTAATGTAACTTCTATACGGTATCCCAACGTCTCTTTTCAATGACTCCTACAAACAGTTGCATTCAACACTTTCCTAAAGAACCTGAAATAGTACTTGGTGTCAAATACCTGTAAGACTTGTACCTATCGTACACGAGCTAACTTGAACAATATATTCTACGCTGCAAACATTCTTCGTTTCTCAAGGCTGCAAACATTTTTCCTTTCTCATCTGGGAAAAACTGAGCTTTAAATCCTGTCCAGCAAAGCCAAAGGCAGCGCACCGGATGGAATCAAGATTAATGCATGTAGTCCAACGAAAACATACAGTGAAAAGAGCACTTGTCAGCACAAAAGTGTACTTTTCATAAAGCCTGTCCTCTTGGAATCCCAACAGACAAATATTCCGGAAGACATTCAGAAAATTTACTTTATCCTGCAAGGAGTTTCGCTGCTCAAGGTCTTGGAGCTTCACAACGTAGAGGTGCTATTTCTTAAAGAAAGAATTAATTACTGGTTTTTACTGAGGGAATACACAAGACAGACACAGAAAATATAATGTTATTGTAAGTGGTCTAATTGGCCAGTTGTTTAGTCCATCAAAAATGAAATAGTGAATATTTCCAAAAATGTTATGTCAACAAGTCGATGATATCTGAAACACAACACGATTATACACCACTTTGTCATAACTTCAGCCACCTTGTGGCAATGAGAACATAGTATTTGCCTTTTGGTTAAAGTCGTTCATTCATTGTTAGGTAAATATAAATAATATGTGGTGCATTAATATACAATGATACAAACAAAGACATTGTCAATCAACTAATGGTCCATTAATCATTTACAGAACCGGTAGTTAAGATTTGATTTGCAGCGCACATTCTAATGAAAATGAATTGGCAATACTATTTTTGATGGAGTATTAAGTTGCCACTTTGACTGAAAAAGCAATAGTACCAGTGCAGTGATGGATCAACAAAGATAATTTAAAATTAATCGTTTGAATAATCAATACCACCGTTTGTACAGCTTACATGCATTCAAATGCATCATCGTGCAGGTTGTTGATCTTCTTTTGTGTGACCCACCAGAGAGTCTTTCGATTACTTCTCTGTAAAATGTACCTGCATGCATCCAGGAAGACAAAGAGGCATCATGCCTGGCATCAAATAGTAGGCAGCATTAAACTAGTATCCACTACCAAAGGAACGATTGTTCATGAATTTACTAATTAAAATGATACCCGAAATGGAAAAAAATCGCCAGCGTCATTTTCAATCAATCTTCACGTCCCTACTACATAGACATTCCATTTGCTTTTGAAAGCGCTTTATTACACAATCTGCAAAGGTTTTCAATGCGAAATATTTTCTATTGAAAAAGACCTGTGGCTAGATCAAAGAAAAGATGCTTGATATTTCTAAAGAATGGATTGTATCTTCTGATTGGTGTGTTCATTGCATTCTGTTCACTACCTTTTCCAACCATTTACATTTGTACATCATTCTGTAAAAGGATACAAATGACATTCTATAATGTAATTGAAAAGGCGAAAACGATGAAATTGTATGCACAATATCATGCAAACATATTTTTTAGTTAATCACCGGAATGGAAAAGACTTCTCGTCATTACATACATAGTTTGAGCGTGCATGAAAAAGCACATTCAAGATGACGATTGAAGATATTTCTCAATCCAATAAAAATGTGAAAAATCGTTTCCCATGGTGTGAGCACCATGCCACTTACACTGTGCTATGTCAAAAACTTATTCATTTTGCACCCAACGAAATTTCGTGTCTATGTAATCATCCTGTAGTTGATTAAAGGATGTTCACCTTTTGATGGCTATTTCTGGTTCTATGGGAATGGCACTGGAAGGAGTATGCATATTATCAGTCTCTTTTTCCTCAAAGGTTGGTTTTGACACACGTAAAAGACCCTTATTTTGCATAATGTGATCAAGCTCGTAATCATTTTCTTTTTCTGGAAAGATTTTAGCATTTTACTTGTTCATACAGGAAGAGTGTGCACTATAGAAAGTCTAAATGAAAGAAATGTCAAAGGTATCTATCATAGTGGATTCGTTGGTAAATTAATTCACTGTCGATCTCACCGTTTTTTTTACCAGTTGCTAATATCTATTGATTTCCAATGCGTTACTGGTTTTTGCTCTTAATATCGAGACGATTAATGTTTTGATAGAATAAGCTAATGCAGCTACCGACATCCGTAGTAAGTAGCACATCCGACACAAAAGTCGGGCCTAATCCAAAAGATATGTTGACTTTTTATCTTTCCCAAACTGCATAATGGTATATTCCACAATGTTAAAAGAATTCGTATTGACGACACAGGAAAAAATTGGTCTGATTGTGGATTGGCACAACAAATAAAAATATCAAGGAGTGAAGAATTCCACTTTAGTGACTCGCTAATGTTGTTTCATGCCACACTGTACCCAGGGGTGTTTACTGGTTGT
>JBCAUG010020621.1:0-10702 GCA_038406175.1 Haplosyllis leylae
CAAAGCTGTATATTGATTCTGGGTTACAATAAAGTCTCTAAAACAATAGTTATTGTTTGTGTCGACCTAATATAACAGTTGTGTTCAAACATTTCTGATGGACCATTTGAAAAGTTGCATAACATGTCGATTTGTTGGACTTTCAGAAACTAGCACAGAAATTTATACTTTCATTTGTTCACAGTTCATTAAACTCTTTCAACCTGGAAGTGGGTTTTTTGGTACTTTCATACCTTGGAACACTTAAATGGCTCTAGCTCATTTAATATTCATCATGGAGACTTCCCAATGGTACCATTGAATTCAGAATTTAATTCTGCACACTTTTAATTGAAAAATTTGGAGCTGCATGAAAAACTGGTGGGTTGCCCACTCAGGGAAAGAATGGATTTGATACTCTTTCCCCTAAATGGGTATTTGATTGAGGATGCTGCCTTTTCTTTTCTACACAATTGCCCTTTAGTGTGTTCACTGGTAACACAATACAAGTGGTTATTATCTGTTATTTGTCATCTAATAACTCACTGAGTAGCTTGCATATAAAATTGCTCTCAAATCACTCTCTGACCTGTTTTTCTCGATGTGGCTTCTAATATAAATTGACCCCTTGTCCCATTGAGTATACTGAGGGGCTCAAGCATCCTTGGCATAGAAGAGGCATGTGTCCAGACTAGATAGGACTTCTAATGTTTAAATAGTTATGCATTTAACATTTGGTTGTAAAGCCAGATTCATAGTCCCCATCATGACCACCTCCAAAATCACCACTTTTTGGAATGTTATTAGGCCGAAAGAGTTAATTAGAGGAAGCACAGTGCCTTACTAATGGAACCAAAGTGAAATATGCGCAAATGAACCTTGAAATAAAACAAAAAGAACTTACATCAGATGTAAATATTATGAGTGTGTTGTGTAACACTCCTTTCAGTGCCAAAGCATTTACAACCTTTCCAATTGCGTCGTCCATTGCACTCACCATTGCTGTTAAAATGATAAGATGAACATAAAATGTTGACGATAAACGAATATGAATGTTTTATTGTTGTTTAAAGGCACCTCATTCAAGCCATGAAGGGATTTAATTTCAACTTGCAGACTGTTTTAAGACCTCACTGCCTGTCGAAATCAGGTTCAGATAAAAAAGCGAGGATTGGGGAAAAGTTTTGATTTTTTTCAGTTTATAACTGCCTGAATTTTTTTTGTCTGAATTGCTACACGACTGAAGTCACCATCGCTGAGGGATTATCAATTTATTTCAAGTGATTTTAAAATTAAAGAATTCAATGTTCACATATTTGGTGTGGGCAGAACTTTTGTTGCCCAATGAGCTTAATGAGACATGCAGTTGAATAGTTAGCAGCTTGAAAAACTTTGTTGTCGTGGAAATAAGACCTCATTCATTGCCATTCAGTGTAGATGTATTTTATTATGTGGACAAAGCATCCAAATTGGCTACCTGGTACTATTATTTCCCGAAATTCGACAAGGTATTCGAATTATGAAACATTTTAATGGCAACTGACTGGCATAATTCAAATTGTTGAGTAATGCCTTTTCAGGATGACTTTACCTTAACTTGAAATTGTCCAGTAGCTTGTTAAGACCACTCGACAGTGGGGATTTTTACACTAATTGCCAGCTGATTCATTTTTCTAATGACCTGACTTTCACTTACAACTTATTCAACAAGTTCTAAAACTTCAACAAAAAATGTTTAATTTCAAATGGAGTTGTAGACTTGGCCAACAGGAGGAGGAAGAAAAAACAAGTCAATTTGCTGCGCAACAGCTGCTTTGAATACAAAGAAATTTAACATGAGTATTTGCTCTTTGCTTCAATGATTTCTTTTGGCTTAATTTTATTGTACCTGCATATTTTCTTCTCTGATTGTTCCTGATATGTTGAAATCTGTGAAGGTACCGATCTGGAACCTGAATTAAAACAAAAGCATGAAATGTGCGATTTTTCATGTGGTACATTTGCAGAGAAATAAAATGTATCACTTTTGTGGAAAAATTTTAGGGGCGGGGTATAATCCGAAAAGGGTGGAATTCGAAATCGGATTCCCCTTCCCTCCCAGGCTTCCTGGAATGCTTAATTTTGCTACCGGAACACTCCGCTATGAAAAATAGAATCCTATATTTACCTGAAGTGGAATGTGAGGGGCTTGGAATGACAGGTATAAAAATAGTGGTTGTTTTCTCTTGTGATATTTTACTATTTTCAGGGCTCTCTGTGCGTAGAGTTCCTGAAATATTAAACATAATGTGAAAGATAATAAACTTTTGTGCTTTGCGAAGACCTTTCAAAATCTTTGTACTTTACGACTGCGTTCACAAAGTTTTGTTCGTCTTTCAAAAGCTTACCGTAGAATATAAGCCTTTGACTTGTTTCAAGGGTTTTGTGTTGTACCTGAAGTCATACCCTTTTTCTGAAGAAGATGGAAATGAAGGTAATTTGTTGCACTGGATAAATGTACATCAAAATGTCTTTGTAAAATAAAATTTTCTGTGGCTGACCCTGGAATTAGTTTGTTCACTCACCTCTACCAGACTTGTGCGTGTAATGGTCTTGTGACCCACCAAGAAAACCAAAAAAAGTGTCAAAACCTCTGAATGTTGGGGTGTAATCCCATTTACAAAAACCTAAATGCCACCTACAAACGATATATACATGCACATTTTAGCTAAAAGTTATTTTTATGTATCATTAAATACACAAATGTTTGTTGAGCTACTGTTTCATCATCCTTCATCATGACCATTACATCTTTGCAAAAGAATAATTGTTATATTTCCCTCTGTTTTCTGCAGGGACAATAATCAACATCAAGTTAGTTCCTTGCTTTGCAGCTTTGATTTTTTTTTATTTGTACATTTTCTTGATTCAGTTGGCAAAACTAGCAGAGAAAACCGATCACACCACAATTTGTTTTTAATCAATCGATATGAAATCCAGATGCGACAGTCTTTTCGCAATGAGAGATTTTACTTCTGCAAGATTTAATTTTGTAAATCTTATTAATTTTGGATGTCCATTTTAGAAAAGTCAAACAATTATTAGTGCGTATTTGCAACATTTAAACTTCAGAAAACGTCACCCAAAAATATTTCTGGAATTAAGACATTAAACACAGGTCGGATTCAGTTCGAAGTTCTGCCTAGTTGCCCACGCCTAAAATCATATCTGCCTAGCAGTCATCCATAAAATGACTTAGTGAACATAATTTAAAAGGTCATTTGAGATGACAATAGGACATGATAACATAACTAAATATCTTGATAATGTGAACTAATTAGTGGTAAATGTTTTCAAAATCTTATATTTAACCAAAAAATGGATAATAAATATCTTTTCTCTGCAAACATTCAATACCAGTCAGTATTGAAATTAAGCAGTCAGTCAGAGCCAATTGGTGAATGAACAAATGAAAATGACGTTGCGTCATTGACCCAATTGCTGGCACATAAATGACATCAACATCATGACAACAACATACTCCTATAAACAAATTGCACCAATGAATGCAGATTAAAGTAGGCCTACTTGCACCAATGAATGCTTGTTAAAGTAAGCCTAATTTTCATAAAACTGCTAAGGTGTTAAGGGCTTGGACAGGATGTTAAGGGCACATCGAAGTAACCAATAATCTGACTCTACGAGCCAGCAAAAACTAAGCGCAACAATTTTAAAATTTAACACTGACATAATTTTCTACTTAAGAGCAATGAGATTCTGCCTTTAGGAAAGACACAACTAATTTCTTGGCAATCACTGCAGGCCATAAATAATCAAATACATGAATTGGTAACAATTTCAATAATTTGATGATGTATTCTAATACATAGTATTCCAATAAGGTCAGAACTTCTTTGCAAGGCAACCAGGCAGAACTTCAAACTGAATCCGACCTGTGTTCCCAAAATGAGTCACAAATGTCTTGATTCTTACTTTCCAACCATATGGGTGGAGTAGCCGATTCTCTTCAGTTCCTGCGGCAGTGTCTTCAAGTTGAGTGGAAGACCGTACGGTTTATTGGCTTTTAAAACTCCATGCTAAAAAATGACGGAAAGGATGAGTTGAAATTTAAGAAACTGTTGATATGTACTACTCAAGTTAAAGTTGCATCCCATTTTATTATCCCAGAAACGAAATTTATGGAAGCCTACAAACATAACGGAAAGGATTTGAGAGACATTTGGCTTACTTTATGAAACCGAACAATTTAAATAACTGAACATATTTACCGCCCGCCGAAGGATGGGGGAAGGTAATAGTTTCAGTTTGCTTGTCAGTCCACAGGGGGAGGGTACCTCCGGTCAGGCATGGGGTACCCCCCCCCCGGCCAGGTCAGGTTGGGGTACCCCCCAGCCAGGTCAGGTTGGGGGGCCCCCAGCCAGGGATGGGTACCCCCAGCCAGGTCAGGTTGGGGTACCCCCCCCCCAGCCAGGTCAGGTTGGGGTACCCCCCCGGATAGGACAGCATAGCGAGCACTTGCTACGCGGCGGGCGGTATGCCTCTTGCGTTCACGCAGGAGAACTACTTTTGAAAGGAATGCAAGTAGACATAATCATTTCTTAAAGGACCTGACGAAATACTGTTGATTAAAATTGCAAAAAGTGATATCTTCCTGACATCAATGCTGCTCGGGACCTACATCGCAAACATCCGAATAAATTGATACGTTCGGACATTTAATGCACGAAAAATAAAAACTGTTAGCTTGAACAATAAAGCTTGCACTTACGGGGTACAGACTGGTTGTACGTATGACGAGTTAAAAATTATTCCTTCTCGAGCTAATACATTAATATTTGGTGTCTGCATTGCGGGGTTGTTCCAGCCGACATCGTTCCAACCTGCAAATATTTTTTGAAGGTAGTTTTCAGTGTTCTAGAAGTAGAGGTTCCTTTTAAAAGTTCTGAAAAAGAAATTTACTGCTTGACAGCGAATAACATCGTTGGCAGATTCCTGAGATTGTAGAATTTGCCTTCATTTTTATCTTGCCTGGTACTCAAACTGGCGACTTGGTTATTCGAAACTGAGAGTCACGTTGAACGGACAAGGACATTTTGGTGGGAGAATTCAAGGCCCAGTGTTTGGAATAAAGAAGTTTGGATAATGGACTTAGGATCAAAATCCACGACCACCTCACACACAAAAACTAATTGTCAAGGGCATTTTAATTTTGGGATTAGTATTGCGCAGGGAGCAGTTTCAACCCAAGTCGGTGGTGCCTCGTTTGATGTATTTAATGAGATTAGAAATAAATTTTGATTTCACATTTAACACCTATGAGCAGCTCCGCTGATGAAAATTTTTTCAGACGGAGACTTCAAAGTTTGTAGATAAGTTTTCACTAAAGTTCGGTGGAGATACACACGAAAAATTAAGTCATCAAATGAAATAGTTTTTAGAAGCAGGTACTTTCATTTGTTTTCATTAAAGTATGAAGTAAATTCAAAGCAGAGTACACTGAGGCGCATCTACTTTATTCTTATGTGAACCAAATTTGATTCATGAACTTCTAAACAAAAATTCTTACTTGTATATCTACTTCATTGTATCGCAAAGAACTACACTAGCTTAATGATAGTTGCATGATGTTATATTTAAACATAAATTGAACATGTCTAAGAATGCTGCTGAGTGCAGATGGAAGAATTAGCCTGACAATTTTAAGGTAAAAAGCAGATTTCACAAAAGAGGAAAAAAGATGAACACAGCAAAGATATCAAGAAAACACTAGTCATCCCGACCCCCGAGTGTGACAGACCCAGAGAATATGGTCGTTGCAATTTTTGTAATGGATAATATCCTATCTGGAGTGAGTTGTTGCAAAATAATTCGTCCGAGCGCCTCTAAGCCCCAGGATGAATTATTTGTAATAATTCTATGACCAGACAGGATGTTATCTAATATAAAAAATTTTCAGGGCTGGAGAACCCCTATAGAATTCACTTTGGTGGCCTAACCTTTTGTACTATCATTCTGTGATTAATGTTCAGAATCGCTGAAGACTGAATGGGACCGTTAAGGGGGTCCTTACTCATAGTACTGTATTGATGGCATTACCAATTTGCCTTTTGAGCCCTCGCAAATGGCCCAGAAGGTCAGGGGAGCAAAGTGAATAACAATAGGCAGGGGGAAGGCCACATGACACAGAGCAACCAGCAAGGCTCTCCCCAGCCTCATTGCTTGTTTGGCCACCTAACCGTATACATCAATGCAGTTAAATTTTTGGGCAACTTCAACCTTACAGAATATGCATTTATAATTGGAATTTCTGTCTGATTTTTTATGTGGATACTGTCTGGATATCTGTCTGTCTGCATGCAAAAGATTGAATTTGGATTACTATTATTTCTTATGAATTTTTTACCTGAAATTTGTGAAATTTTTTGGATTTAGCTGCTTAACCATCTCCAAAAACAAGGTAAAAATTCCCAAAATTCATACTGAAATGTGTTCAAATCAGACTGTAACCTATCTAAATGATCTAGAAATATATGAATTAGTATGGTAACATAACTTACACATATATCAAAATGTTTTTTTTCAGAAAAGTGCACTTTTGAGTGCACCCAAATCAGTGCACTTTTCGCATCTCAGTGGCAGGTGTCAATTTCTGGGAGGAGACAATGGCCCGTGGCCAGTGGTTTCCTCTCAGATAATCTCACCTTTTCTGAATACACGACAGTCCTTAAAATTATTTATGTACTGAAAATTACCAAAACTTTTTTGGGATCACTTCACTCAGCATATTTCATACAAAATCATTTAATCTAAGATTTACTTACGCATCATTGTCAATTTATGAGTGTTTTATGGGTTTACATTTCATTCATAAATTTGCTGGCGCAAAACTTTCGAAGTTACCCTTCCGTAGATTTTACGATTTGGGGGATTTTGAATTGGAGAAAGTAATATATTTGTACAGCTATTACCAATATGTGTGCTTCATGCAATACAAAAATAGTTCTTTTTATGGTTGGTAATCTCAAGACGCCGGGAGGAACTCTAACCTCTTTTACCAAATTACAGTTTAACAACCCACGAAGTTTCATTGTACAGTTGCCGTGGTTGTTTTATTTCCCCCTAAAAGCTATCAAATATTCTTCTTGCACTCGGTTTCAGTTTATGTCTGCGAAGTGTGTTCAGACTTCACAAAAGCATCACTTTTTGCATATATGCAGTGTATATTGTAGATTAAATGTGCACAGGATACATTCTGAAAGAGCACAATGTAAGTGTGAATGTACTTAGCCCACTGCATTTGCTGGAGAAATGAGTTGAAGATACGCACACAGACAAATATTATCTCTGGCTTCCTATTGCACATATATAGCTATTAACGTTTCCTTTAGTTGTGCCGAAATACTTAGTGTCAGAAAGTTTCATTTAAATGTTACGAATTAAGACACAACCACTGCTGATTATGTGTCTTGATGCTAACTGAATTTTATCCTGTCAAGCTGATTTGTCTGACAAGACAGCAAAAATGTAAAGACATAATTTCACTCATATACAAATAGACAAGAAAGGAAGTTGTTGGTGGCGGATCCATGAGGGAAATCAAGTGGACCATGGCCAATCCATCACGACGAAGATAACTATTGAAAGCGGTCGCTGCCAAAAAGACAGAATAAGAAACCTCCTACGCTTATCCTCAGGTGCATAAAGTTTGCGTGGGTGAGCACACAGATTATATACAAACGAATGGTTGGCCCTCCCTGATTTCTCCGTCCTGTACTTTCTGAAAGGTTTAGGTCTGTCATATAAACAATTCCAACATGAGGCAAGCATTTCATCTAAATTGAAACTTTCAGACTTCACTGAGTATAGGCCATTCATCACTGTATTTTATCATCTGTGTGATTGTGATCATTTATCTTGACAATCCACATGTGTGCGACTTTTTTGGTCCCTAAAAAAGGCAAACTTGTCTACTCTTGAAAGTACAATGAGTACAATTTACTACAGAACAATTTTTTATGGAATGATTGGAATCTTCGCGGGAATGATTCACTTGAATGAAAATAACATTTATATGCAAAAAGTACATACTGTCGTGTTCTTCGTTGTCAGAAAAGTAAAAATGATGTTACAGCCATAGCTCTTGATCTATCAAGTCTCGATTAATACCACTCATTTGAATGAATGACAGTCCCATTAAAATAATTTCCAGTTCAGGATAAGTGATGTTCAGAAGGCGTATTAAACATTTTCTGATAAAAGAATCAGAGCAGTCAACTTTGCCCCGGTACATAAACTTGAAACATCCAAATTTGGAGGGATGTTCTCATAAACAAAAAATTAATGGCTGCATCTCTTTGTTTACTTTTGCGTAGCAAACTAGATGAAATATAGTTTTAGGTTACTTGTATTAACACTATCTTCGTGACTTTTCTGCGAGTGTGATACAGAACGTCACTTAAATAAAAGTGACATTTTCAGATTCTATTTGGAAATCAAGCCAAATGCAAAAGAAATTCAAATCTGTTAGGAAATCAAGCCAAATTCAAAGAATTTGTATTTTGACTACAAAGCCACAAAACATCGTTTTTAGATAAATAAATAAAATTGTACACTTGTGAAATCCTGTGACTCACCTAAGTCATCCGCAACAATCAATACGATGTTCGGCTTCTGGACTGGTGACGAAGGATGCTTTCTGGAAGCAAAAATCAAACTCCACAGCAACAGTGGTGACATTTCTATTTCAAAGTTCTCATTCACTCCTCGGATTCCTCTTTTATTTCAGGATAGTATTAACTCTTTTGTTCATGTCGGTAAGATAAAACTTTAACATTTATTTGCATGGTAAGTAGTGATCCGTTTTAATATGTGACCTTTCTGCCCGACAAAGTTTTTACGAAATGACAGTTTCCAGCGCTCCCTGTATCATCAATGCATCATTATTAACCTTTTAGCTCCGGGTCATCCTTATTTGAAGTCTGATTTTTATCTCGATAGTTACTGGTTTTGTCAACAAAGTGGCAAGTTTATGGCAACCGTAGTTTAAAAAAAACGGATTGTTCAGTTTGCCTCTTTGCCTGAACCACAAAAAACAATCGTTTTTGCTAGGTTATTTCGTCACTGTCAGATCAATTGGTGTGTTTTCAGAAATGTTATTCCAATTCATGCAATTGCCTTCTTTAAATCTGCAAAATTTTCCTTTTCATTCATAGTTATTGGAATCAGTGGAGTGTTTAGCAATCAGTGGAATCTCCAATCTCCCTGACTGTGCTTGCAAATTTACTCTTCTCGTGTACATTCTCAAGCGTATTCTTTTCTAAAGTTCGCACAGTGAGATTACTGTGCAATTTGTTGCTTGATTTGTTCCTTTATCGCCTCTCTGGAACCGATACTGGGGCAGTTAGTGTGAGCTACACGTGCTCAGCTGGCGTTCCAGTTTATACTCCTTGGGCACGTCTTTCCAAAGCCTGCATACTTGTGTTGCATCATCAAAGTGCTCTGAACCAAACTTACTATACGAAATACTACTTTGTCTTTGGCACTTTGTCACTGCCTTTAATCTCGAACCCTTCCAACGTGCCACGATCATGGACAGCAGGTGGTTCGAAATACACCGTTTAATGATGATGGTTGTCAATTCAAAGTCAGTCACATAGGGAATTTTCTTACTTTTTTTCTGCACGATATTTCAACTGGTTGTTCCAAGAAATTTCATAGCAGTGAATACGATTTTGGCCATAATTTTAAAAAGTCTACACTACAGTCAATCTCTTTCGGGTTTTTCGCAAACAAACGACATTGGCAGTACTTAGAGGATTTCTCACACGATAATGGACATTTTCAGCAATAGAAAGTTACCAGCAATACGATTACATCTGGGGACTTCTACAGATATAGCAGGTACTATGGTTGTTGCGGCGAGGCCATTTACAACAAACATTTCCAACAATGTTGTGGGGAAGATGTCGTTTCCAGATTACGAAATGATTCTTGTTGCAAAGGTGATGAAATGAGCGTCCATTATGACAGCAAAAAACACATCTGTTGTCATGGAAAAGTTTCTGTGAAAACTCTGAATGCCACAATCTGCTGTGGAACCAATACATACAATATTGGTAGAGAAGTCTATTGCAACAAGGTTGTTTTACAGTGTATCAAAAATAAGTCCTAATACGGGATGTTGTACGAAGAATGACATATCTACTGCTTTTAACAAGAATGTTCAGCAATAAAAAGTTACCTGCAATACGATTAAATCTGGGGACTCCTACGGTTTCAATCCAATGCTCTCCGTTCTGAGCTAACTTGGTTTGTGCTAGTGTAAGACCTTTAATGGTTATTTAGCTAGATTTAATAGAACTTAACAAAATGAGGACCTTAAAATGTCGGCATTACAAGCAATATCTGTTTAGCTCGATAAGGAGAACATTGGATTGAAACCCAGGAATCCCCAGATCTAATTTTACAATTAATACAAAATTTGTAGTGTTGGCTAAAGTTGGTGTCAAAGGTTTTTCTCAGCAACAAGAAAACGGATCAGTCTGATGATCCTGGTTTGTAAGACCCATACTCTTCGTACTGAGCTAATCTGCCCAGTGCTACTTAGAGATCATTAAACAGACTTTTTGTGCACCACTTGACAATATAATGTCACCAATATTTACACTGTCTTGGTTTGTGTAGTAAAACTCAACCCCAGTCAGAATTGAGTGTCCGCCAGGTC
>JBCAUG010020632.1:0-10702 GCA_038406175.1 Haplosyllis leylae
AATTTTAACTGGGTATAGATTTCACTTAGTTTTACATATTAGAACAGAGATACAGCCACGATGGCTTGAATTAAAGTCATTTCTGATAGATTTGAATTGGTTCCAACTGATTGGAACTCATTGGTTCCAACATTGGTTCCGTTCTGGCCAATATCTCCCCTTCCAGGGGGTGTTGCAGGTTGAGCTTTCTACTGGGGTAGGGACCATTATTGGCTATCTACTGTAAAAAAGCCAACTTAAAAGGAGCTCAGATCACCGAGTTATTTAGATTTGAATTTCTGAAGTGAGACATGCCAATTTTATACGGGAAAGCCCTTGTTGGTCCCGGTTACTAAAAATAGATTGTTGTAAGCAAATGAGCTGTGTGATGTCACTGTGCATGTGCACTTTGTACGAAAATCCGTGTTGGCTATGCAAATGAGGCCGAAAGCTGTGTCACCATATGCAAATGAGCAAGAAAGTGTTGAACAAGGAGGCAGGGCTTCTGTGTCGGCCATTGTGGCCAAAATAGGAATTTTCACAGTCCAATAACTCAGTGCTCTTAGCAGATTAAATGCTGATACTTTGCAAAAAAATAGACAATATAATTTCCTAATGATATCCAGAAGCATTAGTGAAACCATTGTGTCATTAACAAAATATTTGCCAATAACCTGTATTACTGCTCACCATCTATGGCAACCATAGCCATGACAGAATTTCCTAATATATACAAAAATTCAAAAATTGCACTTAGATGACTCAGTGGACTTCCTAATTGACATAAATTACAATAATTTACAATAAATAATGTTCATGGGCTGTTTGAGAAAAATGGCTCAATGCTAGATACCATTAATAGATTTTTCCCCCATTTCCATGCCTGAAAAAATTTCATTTTCACATTACATGCCCTTAAACAAACATTATATTCATCATTCATAACCATTTTGACATCCCAACCCATGCATGAGACGAGCAGCCAAATGGCCAGTTACTCGAATGGCCATACCTCAGAGATGACTGACAAAAAAAATTCTGATTTTTTGTTGTTGCAAGTTAGATAGATTGACACCTTCATGCCAATTTTTGGGTCCAAATTGTGAATATCCATCGCTCTAGAAATGTGGGACCTTTATTGAAATGTCGACAAATTTCAAAAAGTTGAGACTTATCAGCCCAGCAAATGGCCAATTGGTTTGATATTGGAAAATGCAAGCCAAGGTGTCTAGAACACTCTAGCCTACACCTATGGCCTGAATCTTGATGAAATCGGTGAATCCTGAATACCCTTTAAGCTGTCGCAAATGTGTCAAAAAAATGGAAAAAAATACAATCTTTATTTTTGTGGCCCCCTAAGTGTGTTGCACCCCCCTAAAAATGGTACCATTATATAGCCTAGTCATCTGGCCACCTAAAATCCCCATGGCATTTTGATGAGTTGTCACTCCTTCATTGACAAAACTTTGATTTTCTGAAGGCACCTCATTTTGGCCAAAATACTCAAATGGAACTGGAGTTGCCAAAAATTGGCATATGCCAAAATTGACCAAAAAGGGTCCTAGGAGATGTCATAAGCTGTCTTGTGTCCAAATTTGACAAAAGAATTCCAATGGGAGGTGTCCCAAATTGCCAATTCGAAATTCTCATGCGCTATGGTATAAGGTGGTTTAAGTGTAAACTTAAACCACATAAAAATGTGTGATTTGTTCACATTGATGAAATTATCACAAATGATCATATCATGATTTAAGGTGGAATCAGAAAAATGGCTCTCCTGAGGTTAATTCTCAACCAATTTTCACATATGAGACACCAAATCGAAGCTGAAAATCTGCTCTTTAATATGCACATATTTTCAAAATGCTACCATGAGTACAAAGGATTAAAATTGGCACTTTTAATGCCAATCTCGGCAGTATTCATATGTGAGACATGTTAGCATTTTTTTAGAGTGTAGGTGCACTGGCCACTGCCAGCTGGTGTCAAACTGAGTAGAATTCGTTCTCAATTAACACGGCTTCAATGCAAACATTATATTCTATACAAAACTCCATACGCGCCGCAGTTGTGAAATTAGCGCATTTTACAACAGCAAGAGATAAATTATAACCTTGAATTTGCAAAAAATATTTGAAGTTATGCGCAGATGGGACATTGCAAGTTTAGCAATAATCGCTCTTCCGGCTGTCCAATCATTTGCACGGATACTAATTCAAAATGCTATTTCGTTCAACAATGCTCAACAATACTTGGTACAACAAAGACCATTGGCCAGCTGGGCGGTCATTTTTGGCGATAATTGATAGTAATGGTGATACAAATTTTTAGATGTTTCCCCCATGATAGATTTTCTCAAGTAGCTCATATTCCAAATGGAACTGTTTCACTGGCTCAGGTCTCCTTGCACCTATTTTTCGTTCTTCTTTGTACCCAGCTTAATATACGTTTGTGCAATTCCAATTTTCCTAATTTACTATTTCTACGCCTACAGTCTTACTTCTCTTCACTAAAATCAGCAAAACCAAAACACAATTCTGAAGTCTTTGTGCTAAACGGCAAAGAAAACACATTTTTGCAGAAGATTGAAGGGACCGAGTGGTGGAATATTGATTAACTTCTGCTCAAAATGATAAAGACTTAAGGAAAATCTTATCTCTGTGCAATGTTCATCACATACTTCAGAGGAATCGACAGAAAGCGAAAACATGCGTTTCCATTCAAAATCCAGAACCATGAGGTAAGAAGGGAATGTTAAATAAAGGATGTTATTATTATCTTTTATTTTTTAAACTTTGTCAATCATATAAACCGACGTATCCTGAAATTACTTATTGGTTAATCAATGGTTACCTGTGCATTCGTGTAACATAATCCACAATGAGCAAAGTGAGGAGTGGATTATACACGAATGCACAAAGAACCATTGATTAACTGATTTACACAATGGTTGGCATTAATTGAAATTACATGAATGGGACTGACCTCCATTGTGATCAGGTGCTCATTGATCATGGCTCAGTGGCTGGTCTTCCCGGGCGCTTTTCCTTGAGAACAATAACTATGTAGATTTTTACTCAGTGATTGCATGTGGTCTGAAGGCATTGGCAGGTGGAATGCCAATAGTTCTTGTGTATTCATAGCAAAAGGACGTGCTGGCATCTTGGATGTAGATCTAGATCTAAATGGCCTCAGTGGCTTGGAATATTTTGTTGCGGATTACTACTGGAAATTTCTCCAAACTCCATGGCATCTTCTTGCCCAAGTCATGAGCATCTCATATATATATATTTTGTGGATGTACAAGCTGTTTAAGTGGTTGAAATTCGTGCGCAAAGGATGTCATTTTTTGCTAAAAGCTGACATGGCCTTCTTCTTCGAAGTTTTGTTGTTATTATCATGTGATCAAATGGAGCCTTCCTATTGGTTGAGAGATGCTGGCTTGATGTTCAGAACAAGGCTTGTCATGAGGTAAAATTTTCACGCATTTTCTGACAATTTAAAAATCTAATTTTAATGCTTTTTCGAAGTGACTGCAAGGTTCCTTATACAGTATAATATTTAGAAAACAATGTTGGCTATGTCATGATAAAAAATCTAGGGATGGCATATCATATTTGTTGCAGAAGAAGTGTGCAAAGTCAACCATGAAATGTACAAAAACTTTTTCACTGTTTCTTGCTACCACATGCTTTGCATTGCAGTGCGGCCAGGTCAGGTTGACCATCACAGTGGGAAATTTTAATGAAAAGATTTGTAGTTTCATAGTTCCTTTTGTTGTATTCACTCCATTGTCTTCCAATGCATTCAGTACAACAAAAGAAATTACCAGTGGATTCGTTAAAAATAATCCACTGTTAGAACAATAGTGGCCCGCGCCAACCATTGTGTAAGTAAAGACCAGTGTTAGTTCATAGGTGTTTTCATTACAAATTTTTAGATGTTCAAATTAGATGTTCAAAGTAATTGAGTTAATTGATGTATGACCACAGACAAATGGCAATTTCGACTGACACCGAACATAATGCAAACACCTATGAACTGTGGGTAATTTCAGGAAATGCGCGGTCTCATACGAGAAACAACAAACTTACATCTGCTGAGGAAGAAATTTATCAAGTTTTACCACTGCAGACTAAAATTGGAGAAAAAGCTACTGTCATCATTTCTCGATGCGAAAAGTAGCAGTGGAGAAGTATTGAATTGCTCATCCGCGGAAAGCTTTCCCCATTTATATTCCATTTACAAAGATCCAGAATGAGTCCGGAAAGATCCCCTTATGTCAGCAAATGTATTTGCATAAAGTGACGGGAATACCCATCTGGATTATATATTCAAATTAGTCATGATGGGAGTTCCTTCATCCAGATCTCAAGTCTAAAGGTCAACTCCGAGAATACTACGTCAAACGTGTATCATTTTCTTTTATTTAATTTCTGATCTTTGTGATGAGAACTGAATCTGACAACATTTGCTACAATCGCTCTTAACATTAGTAGAAAAAGTGAGGTCGTATAAGCATGGTTACATGTAAACAAATGAGCGTCATCTTTTATTAAGTTCCCTCATATGACCATATATGGTCATGCAAAGAAAGGTGTGTCTGGAATAAAGCATTTCTATTGGGCACAATTTACATATGTTCGCTGAAAGAAGGCAATCGATAGGAATAGCTAGTAATGAATTTGATTTTCAGAATTCAAGTGATCTGACCTGTGGGGTCCACTGTGTGGTTTACAGACTGTTGTAGAAAAATGCACTGAAGACACCCAGTTTCCTGTTTGCTCTTTCTTTGTAGTCGGAAACACATTTTAAAATTTCAGTTAAAATCAGATCAATTGCAAAAATAATAAGGCGAGTGATATGAATTTGTTTTTCTCCCTGTTTTATGTACATGAGATAGGCCCCAGTTCTAGTTCAACAGCCAAATAAGACAAGGCATCGCAAGTTAAATATATTAGTAGTATCATGCATGCAGATTAGTTGTAATGCACAAAGTGAGCCATTTTTTCCCAACTCCCAAAATGGTAGAGGCTAATTGCACTGACTTCTCCTTAATTGTATCTTTGATGTGGAGCAGGTATCGTTTTGCAGTAATCAGTCCAAAAGCAGATGTCTTCGTATCACGGTACATCAGCCCCACCGGTGAACATGTAATCAAGTCGGTTTAATATTCCTCGAGTCGCATTGACCTGAGTACAGAGGTCCATAAACCCGTCATGAAACTCTCCTCAATTCCTGCATCAGATCCTGACCTGAATAACGAGGCAATCAATGGAAGCGGACGGGATTTTCGTCGTATCTGTGGGAGGTGGACAATTAAAATCTATTCACAAGAACCACAACGTTGCTTAGGACAACCAAGGCACTGTTCCTGATTGCCAAGACACCATCCAATTGCATTTCTCGAAGGCTGTTGCAGTTAATTTAGTGAATTTCAATTGGACATTTTCTCAAACTTGTACAGTGGCATGTCGGCGCACAAAGTATAGTCCGCTGTAATTTGTAACAGGAAATGTTTAAATGTTGTGAAATCCACTGTAATACTAACAAGGCCTATTTTGTTATTGTTTCTGAAGTAGACTTTGATTTCTTTTAAAACAGAAAGGAGTGGACCAACCATTGGCTCCAGAGTAACCAGAATTGACCACTTATATCAGCTGTTTCAGTTTTAATGAGAATTATTCAATGGGATTAAAAATCTAGCACGAATCTAATTGGAAGGTAATAAGAGATATTTTGGATGCTTGTGATCTGTTGCGATATTACTTTTCCACATTCACCATCTGGCGTGACACACTTGGAAGACAGCTGCTTATATTTCCTGCAATCAGAACAAACTAAGGTCCCTTTTTGACAAAGTTAAGACAGAATATACACCGTGCTTGTTCTTTAAACCCTGAGATTTTAAGCACAATTTGTCCACATTTAGCCTTAGCCATTTCAGCTCCCAGTGTCAATATAGATTCCTAAATTAGCACCAAACAGCGAACAGATGTCCGTAAATATATCAGTCCTGGCATGAGTTGACTCTTAATTTGGAACCACAATAAGAAGAATGAGGTGCATTTCATGAAATATCTGAAATGAAATGAAACGGAGCTCAACGAAACATTTATACTTTTCTCGACGTTAGTAAAGACCGAGTTTCTATAAAGTTCAATAAATATGTTTGTAACATTGTTTGGAACATCACTGGAAGTTCAGAATAGAATGTAACTGGGGACATGAATAACACTGGAGAGTGTGGCTGGTTATTTGTAGGCCACTCGAACAAAGTCGTTGACATTTATCCGTCTAGTTTTCAGTCTACTCACTTCATTCTGGTTTGTTTGAACGTGATATACGGGGAATGATGGATATGTCAGTTTTTTGTCCTGAACTATGTGTCTATCGTGATTAAAATCAATGAAATTTGAAATGGACTTCACCCTCGTGAACAATAATTTATTTGTATTCCGTATTTTCCAATTGCTCTCCTTCAAGTTTAAAAAATGTACACAAAACGCCGAGCCGCTAGTGGTCAAATGGTAAAGAGCATTGTGCGGCAGTACACTTGGTCATGGGTTTGAGCCCCCACAAATGCTTGTAGATACATTTGCAAGTACATGGATAAAAAAGGCTCAGCTGCTATGCTGGCTGCACAGTGGCGAACAGGTGTCACACCACAGGTGAATTTGAGGGATCTGCAATGAAGCATGCAAGTGAGGCAAGTGAAACCCAGGGCAAATGTCACCAGAAGTCTAAAACAGCAGTATCAGTAATCCCACAAAGAGGACTTGTGTTCTCCAAAAAATGTTGTTAAAAACTTGTACACAAAACCTGAACCAGTCTTTTTAACTCATTTTAGTTGAACCAGTCTTTTTAACTCATTTTAGTGATATCAATTTTAAAGATCTCCCTGGCCATGTTGCTAAATATAACTTTACAGAAGAAGTCCTGAGTTAATTTGGGTTAAATTAATTTTTCGCTTGGCATCAAAAGTCAACACATTAAGTTTGCGATTGACCAAACTCCTTTTCCACCCATGGGGAAGTAATCTGATACGTTCAACATATTAGTTCCTAAATACACAACTAATAGGTTTTGGTAATGGTCAATCCTCGCTCGGGTTTCCTATTGGTAGCAGCTCCCGTCTAATCGAGCGTTAGTTCGAATTTCACGGGGTGTTGGGTCTTGTTGACCGCAATGACTTTTACTGAAGTGTGATTTGTGATACAAGAAACTTTCTTTCTTAGTAATTAAATCAGGTGGCTTCTAAATACAGAAGTAAATCATATGTATGAGATTAGGAAATTACAGCATATTATTGCTGGCGTAAAGCTAGATAAGTTTAGGACATGGTTTAGAAAAATAGGTTGCTGCTGCCAAACTGATTTGAAAAATAAATAAGTTTTACACTTTCGCAGCAATTACACGAGTATTTCTAGAATATCTCAATCTGGTACTTTTCAACTCTGTATCTCATTTCAACTTTTAATTTAGTAAACATTAAAATTTTAAGCAGTGATACGTGAACTTTGTTGGATGTTTTGTAGGCAGGTACCAATGGACGCAAAACTTTTTATGTCGCAGCAAAATTGGGCTGGTGACGTCAATCCAGAATCCAACCAAGAGAGTACATTGAAGGAAATAGAAATTGACCGTAATGGAACGGACAGGAGTTGATTGATAAAACCCACAAACTGTGAGGACAGATTGGAGGTTCGTTAATATTAATCAATACATGATCAATATTATCATTGCATTTGGCTCTGTGATTGAGTGAACGAGATTTATCATTGACCTTCAAGTGAAAGGAATTCATGGCAGAAAGATGTGTCTATTTTTGCCCAAGGTGCAGTGGAGTGTTCATTTTTGGTTTGAGGTTGAGGTTGAGATATCGGCGAAAATACATACTTGACAGTTAAATCGAGTATATTTTAAAATCCTCACAGGATACAAAACATACTCGATGGTTAAATCAAGTATGTTATGAAAATTGAGGATTTTTCGTAAGATACTTGATTTAAGTGTCGAGTATGTTATTTTCGCTGACATCTCAACCTCAACCTCTGCTGGAAAGGATACACGCAGTGGAGGGTTCTTCACAACAGAATGATATTTACATAATATTTACAAGCAGAAAGATGAAAGGATTGTACTTTTCTGAAACTTTTTTTCTTGAATTAAAAAGCAGTCTCTTAAAAATACGGTGACCTATAACCTGTTCACAGTTTCTTTAAAATGATCCAATTTAGGCCCAGATGGTTTTTGCTAGAATTTAGAAAGCAGCTCTGTGGAATTAAAAGTGCCTTTTGAGGCCTGAGATAATTTCTGAGACAAAGAAAAAACAAAATTTTCATAACACATCCTTGACTATTTCCCCAGGATGACAAAACCTGAAATAACAAACAACATCGATACATCATTCCCCTCGGTGTTGAATATTGAGTAATAGAGCCGTCAGAAACAAGAGATCATTCCTGTCTTCCCTCGGGGAACACGTTCCTTCTTACATGATCAATAATTGTGCATGTTACACCGGCACTTAAGAAAAGCCATCCAAATATCATAAAACCTTCTTACAACTTTGGTATTGATTTGGATGTGCAGCATTATTGCCCTGATCTCTCTGGTACATGAAGAAGAAAAACTCATGACACCAGATACTGGCCTTTATTCACTCTACCTTTTGACATTTCGAATTTCATTTTCAAAATTGTGATTACTAACATGTCCGGCATCTATTAAATGTTTAATTGATTAAATGTGTTCAATTATTCGGAACAATTTAAATTGTCGCAACATTTCCTTTTCATAAAATTCATTTCTATTCAAGCTCTTTTGATTTAACTAGCTTCAATTCTTACTGGAGGTAATTTTTTTAGCTAAAATATTTTTGCTATCCCCTATGTATGCTGCCAACATTACCCACTGTGTAATCGAGCCAGGTTGTCCATACCATCCCTTGTTAACCAATCAGAGAAAGTTCGACAACAAATCTTTTCATGAACCCAGTGTGAAATCAGTAAGGAAAATCACAAAATAGTCAAAATGGTCTGCTAGATTTAATTTCATTTCTGTCATTGATTTGGTCTGTGGACGTTATATACTATCTCGCTGAAGTGCCAGTGGAAACAATTAAAATATCAAGGTTAAATTAGTTAAATTAGGGTACTCCTTGGGATGGGGTACCAGATATGGAGGATGGAGTAAAAGATGGGGGGGGGATGGGCTGCCACATCCGCCAGATAGGGGGAATGGAGTACCAGACAGGGGGATGGGGTACCAGACTGGGAGATGGAGTACCAGATAAAGGATGGGTACCAGATAGGGGGATGAGGCATCAGATAGGGGGATGGGGTACCAGATAGGGGATGGACTAACAGAAGGGGGATGGGATATCAGACAGGAGAATGGGGTACTGGATAGGGGATGGGTACCAGATAGGGGGATGGAATACCAGTTGGGGGTAAGGTACCAGATAGGGGCCTACACCCCACCCCCATCTAGAGGCACATCCCCCTGCCCCCATCTGGTATCAGCTCCCATCTGGCCTCATCTCCTGCCCCTATCTCACTCCTGTTCCCATCTGGCCCCTGCTTCCATCCAGCCCTATTCCCCATCTGGCCCCTACTCTCATCTGGTCCCACCCCTGAACCCCCAATCTGGCCCCTGCTCCTCTCTGGCCCCACCCCTGAACCCCCATCTGGCCCCTACTTCTGTCTGTCCCCCTGCCCCCATCTGGTCCAACCCCCTGTCACCCTCCCCCCATATGGCTGCCCCAGTCTGCCCCCCCCCAATGTTTGTCCCAATGTTGGTTTCAATCTCACCTTGCATGCTCCCATCGAGGCAAAATAATATTTTTCTGAAAAATTCCGAGAAATTCGTGAAACAACCCTGTTTCCATCAAAAAGGGAACTCTCTACGAATCACGAAAAATGTCCCAAACGAGCCACCAAAGACAAATTCTTCAGTCTTCGATATAATGCAAAATGTGCTAATTCTAAATTATATGTAAAATATTGAATAGAAGGGCAGAAATATTGTCAACAGAAGTGAGAAAAGTCGCGAATGAACCTGAAATAAGTTTCTACTTTTTGCAAACCTCGGCTCGCTGACTTGGTTTCTGTAGGAGTACGGTATTTGATTTCCCTATTCCCACAGAGAAACCAGGGGGGAACTAATGAAGCTATTGTATGGCTCACATGAGCTTTACTAGATATTGGAAAACCCATGGCGTGATTTAAAATGAGATAAACTATTGCCATACAGACAGCCAACACTGCATCTAGACTTTTTTATACCACAAAATCTTGTAATGAAATGTTGAATAATGTGGAAAGCTAATACATTTTAATCTAAATCAAAAATTTCAGAATACAACTGTCTGTGGGTTCTCGATAGAATTTTTCTAAAATAGATTTTTTGAATGTTTTGATTTCTGTCCATTTTATGATGGAACTAACTCTTAAGGTTACATCTTAATATTTGGACCCAAACTTTCTGCCTATTAAATAATAAACAGCGAATTAGACGATATGTTTATCAGAGTTTTATCGATTCAAGTTTTGTCATACAATTCTCTGGTCGTTGTCCGCCAAAATGTGCCAATCGTGTCAATCTTTACTAATTGCACACTCGGTTAATGAAAGGATTTTGACGTCTGGCTGCACCTCTTGCTAGAGTCTGGGGTATAGTGGATTTCTGATGGTAGTACTTCTCTTTTCTGGACAACGGG
>JBCAUG010020643.1:0-10702 GCA_038406175.1 Haplosyllis leylae
CTTAGGGTACGTTAAGCTGATTGGCTCTGGCTACAACTGATGCCATTGGTCGCCCATCCGGTTGGATCCTTGTGGGGGCTCTCAACCGAGATGTGCAAGATGTGTATACGAGTGGCTGCACCGTAAATGGGACGGTGCATCTGCATGGATGTTTATGCATGCCAATTAATAGACACTGAATAGCTTACCTGCTGTAGGTGACCGAAGTACTGCTCCAGAAGTCTCTTGGTGTCTTCCTCCTCTCTCGGCGTTCATCTGACACAACAGCCAGGAATCCGTTGAGCGTTGAAATTTGCGTTTTGATTGACGTCAGCTTATCGCTAGCGTACTTCATGTCAACGTCTAACTCCTGCAGCGCCACCTCCCAGGATACCTATCCAGTACAGAAATCATGTATTGGTACGATATCACACACGGCGATCACTGGAGAACTCAGGATTTGTAGCAGGCGAGGGGACACCAATCCAGGAATTTTGGCCATTTCTCCCGAAGAACCCCGATGAAATTGAAAAAAAGGTCTGTTGAGGGAGAAAAGTGGCGACACGTATGTGGCGCCCTCCCACCTGTCTGTCGAATATATCAAATTGGCATAATATTTGTTGTTTGTTTTTGCCACTTTTGGAATGTACTTATTTGGCAGCAAAATTCGTCCCCTTTCTCTTCCGATTGGATTATTATTGGCTCAGTGTGATTACGTACTTGTTACTTGAGTTTGTAAGTGAAAGCAACGCATACTTGCAAGATGTGCAGTTGCTCGCACACTTTCCTGAGTCGTATCCAGGCGTTTGGCACCTCGATTCCTCGCAACGCTGCGTCCTCTTCCTCTTCGTTTATTGATCTCAAACACGTGACCATCGCGCTGATCCCATTTGAAAAATCACTGAAAGAAAAAAAATTCGGAATCACTAAAAATGTGCTAATGTTACAAAAAATAACTGTCCCGAACGTGCATGTTTCTTTTCTCTTATGGATGGATGTGCAATGAAACAGCATAACTTGTTTCCAAAGATAGAAATAATTATAAATAAATATTATACGGGATTCGTCAGGCGAAGGGGGAGGAGGCGCCAACCCCAAAGGTGGGGGCGCCAACCTAATATTTTGACTTAAAATCTGTATAACAATGAAGAAAATTGGATCCTGAGGGGTGCATACCTGACGACCATTGGGTCCGCCACTGAAATGCATTGAAGAAAAACAGCTGTACATGGGAGGGAAGGGGCGAGGGTGGGGATAGCAACGTTGAACTTCACGTCATGGCCACTATGAACCAACTCCTATGTAGATACAAACCTGCGAATTTCGTTCCAGTTTTCTAAATCTGGAGCATCCATTTCTAACGTTCATTTAATCTGCAAGTAAATATTAAGTAGTTAGTATTACCCATTCAATTATCGCCCATTCACAACGACGCAAATGCAACAAATAGTTTCAAACAGAATTATCTCCACTTAGCAGGATGAAAAAAAAAACATTTTTTCTGAAATTTTCCCCGAATGTTCTGAAACTCCACTGCAAGTACTTTCTGAAATGCTTTTGAAATTTTTCTTGAAGTAAACAGACATATAATCTTATGTTTGTAGATTTACTCAAGTGAACTACAAACACAGATAGTGATGACAACATTCCGTGCTGGGCATTTGGCTAGAGGTCAAATTTCGGACTAAATTTATCTCTTATGGCCCAACCGAAGGAAACCGAATACGTTTTCTTGTCTTGTCGACACGGGCTTCGAGGTTTCTGGAGTAACAACAGTTAGTGACACATACCACAAACAAAGGTGACACTCAAGAGTTGTGAAATCAAGCAATTAAGCAAGCAGTAGGTTCTGGTTATCATCAAGGACAGACTACCAACAGTAGCGGATCCAGGAATTGGTCGGGGGCAGACATTTTTCTGAGATTTTGCCAATGTAGTTAAGTGCAGTTGGGCGAACAAAGTGAGCCAATATTGGCCAGGGTCTAGGGCCCACCTTAGGGCCCCAGAAGCTCTTGTATTTTTAACTGACAAATATGCATTCTCCCACTTTTCCTGGTACATTTTTCAATTTTTTTATTTACATTGTGTAGATACATTACACAAAATTTCCAATTCAATATGAAAGATTATGACCATTTTGACAACTGTAATATTCCTTTCCTTAATATGAGAAAATCAAGGATCTTATTGCTGGCTCATTAGAGTCAGCTTATTGATTATTAAGTGGGGCTCGCAGTTTTCTGGGAAATGGCAGAGGGAGCCTTTGGCACATATATGATAATTAGGCATAGTTTTTGTGTGTTTTAATTGGTTGGAATTTAGCATTTAGAATGAAGTGAAGGGGATCAACCAATCAGGGAAAGGTACATAGTGGTGCATAGTGGTGCATAGTGGCATGTAGTGCCACAGCAACACAGGGTTAATGAGTGCTTAGTGGTGCATAGTGGCTTGTAGTGGTGTATAGTGGTTTTGTACCCAGTTTGGTTCATGAAAGTCTCAGAACTTCAAATGTCTATCATTGTAAGTTGTCAATTACCTCTGGTTGCCCCTAGCAACCACATTCTAAATGGGTGTTAATAGGGAAATTTGAAGTTTGATGTATATTTAGAGGTTTTGTACCCACTTTGGTTGCATGAAAGTCTCAAAACTTCAAATATCCATCATTGTAAGTTGTTAATTACCTCTGGTTGCCCCAAGCAACCACATTCTAAATGGGTGATAATAGGGAAAGTTGAAGTTTGAGGTATATTTTGAAGTTTTTTCACCTAGTTTGGTTGCATGAAAGTCTCAGAACTTCAAATGTCCATCGTTGTAAGTTGTCAATTACCTCTGGTTGTCCCTAGCAACTGCATTATTATAATTAGCCATGCTTCTGAGGACGATACAATGTTTACATTATACAATCACGAGCCAGCATGTGTAATTCTTACACTCCTTGGATTTTTATTCTTTGTTAGTCATTTTCCCTTTATTCATGTTATTAATGAACTAAGGCACATTATTGGTAGCAATTAAAAGTTGTGCGCCATTAGTAGCTTTTATGGAGGTTTCTTTGGCAAATGGGCTCTATTGTCTGGCGGAATCAATACAAAACTTTCATATGTAATTTAGTCCTTTTCTACTTATCTGATAGAAACGTCAAGTTATAGACACCGATGCACAAATGGCTATTTTTAAAATTCTTAGTTTTGTCTTAGAAATAGCCTATCCTTCGTCTAACTATCTTAGGTTGTTTGTTTTTAGGTACCAAATTGATTTGGATGTCATATTTTTGTCATATTGGACGCTTCTAATATGATTTTTTTTCTGGATAATACTGAAACAGACAAGTGATAGACACATAACGCCAATCTTGTGCATTTGTGAACAAATCTAATGACATGATTTAGGTTTAATTTCTTGCGGTTTAATTGTAGCTACCGTGTGGTACGATCCAGGGACCGTAAGTTTGGCGTGGAACAGGATGATGGAACATGGAATGGTATAATTGGAAGACTTACCAGGCAGGTGGGTGTGGTTTCTCAGAGCTCTCCCAGAGCTCTCCTAGACCTGTCTTGTCCTTTATCCTGATTGGTTGGGTCCACATCACCCCATTCCAAATGCTAAATTTTGACTAATCACTCTTCAGTAAAGTAGGTCTGAGAATCATAAAACTGCCAAATGCTCCCCTTCACCCTGTTCCGAAATGCTCTGGGCAGTGCATAATAATCATTTAGCTGACTTGAACCAGCCAGCAACAAGTATTTCTTTTGGAGAATTTGATGAGTTAACATCAATTTTACAACAAAAGCCAGAAACCAGATAACATTTAGTATTGCTGGATTAAAATCACTGCAGCTTGTGAATAGAGACATGTATCAACCAAAAAGAGGATGGTTAATCCTTGAATTATCGGTACGAACACCAAATCTAAGCACCAAAGTTACATGACATCAGAGTGAATTGATCTTATTGACAATTTAACAAGATAACGAGGAAAGAATACAGCACACTGCTTTCGTCGATGTTTACATAAAAATGAATAACGTAAATACTTGCCGCAACAGAGTACAGAATGCCGAATTCTATTTGATATTTTGTAGGAAATAGACATGATAGCGACAGGGATGACGATCACTTCCCATAGAGATAATGTTGTAGACTTTACATTCCCTTTCTGGACGGAATACTCTGCCGTGATAATGAGGCACAAGGGAAGCGATCCATTCAGGTTTCTTTCACTCACGATTTCCTTTCCTGATCTGTATTGAACAATGGCTGTATTAACTTCACTTTTGTTGACTGCATTAACCTCACTTTTTTGACTGCATTAACTTCACTTTTGTTTTGAACTTTTTTTTGGTTGAAATAATACTCATATCTTAAGAGTTGCACTTGTCGGATAGCCTCAGTTAATCTGACTACTGGACTGAGGTTCATATTTGTTTTCATTTTGTTAGATTTGTACACGAAAAAATAAAACTATTTATTTCAGATTGTTCAAGCCCCTTCATTACACAGTGTGGTTGATTTGTGTGTCATGTGTGGTATGCGCATCAGTTTTCCTTTGGTTCATAGACCTTACGAGTCCAGTGCTACAAATGCAAAGAAAGTTTTACAATAAAGTGACATGGGCTTCAAAAACCTCAGCGAAATGGATGCAAGATGAACTTTTATACAATGTAGGCAGTGTGCTTTCTCAGGGTAATTTTGTGCTATATTGCCACATTGCAAACTTATAACACCTTTAAGCAATTAAAGTTTTTAAGCCAGTTTTGATTCTTGGGGTCAATTTATGTGTAACGTAACCGTCAAAAATTTAACATTGTGTCAATGGGGACAGGTGTTATGATGGGCAGAATGGACGTCATCATTGACATCATGTGAATCTGACTTTGACAGACAATGTAACGGTGACATTACTTTGCAAACAGACTTTGAGCCTGACTTCGTACATATTTGGAGATAATTACTTTTTAATTGGAGAATTGGATATTTTAATTTTTGAACTTTTACACAGGTATTCCAACAGTTTTCACAATCTATTTCTATTTTGACAGGAAGACCTATTCAACATGATACACTGTCAACTAGAGCAATCATAGCAGCGCTGTATGTTTTCAGTGTACTCCTCTTCGCAACGTATTCCGGAAACCTCATAGCCAGTCTCTCTGTGCACAAATTTGGTTTCTTGTTCAATAATTTAGAGGAACTAGCAGCAGACACGGAATACACATTAGTCATTAACAAAGGAGGAGCGCACAGGACTATATTAGAGGTATTTCAATAAGCTTTTCAATTGGGGAGTCTTTTGGGATCACTTGAGTTTTCCCGTAATACGCAAAGTTGGTAATGTTGAAATTTTTGTGTTTGCCTAAATTTGAAAATATGATAGATAGAGAAATTCATTGCATCGGTTAAAATTCAAAACACCATTACAAATGTAAATTTACTTTGAAACTCATTAGGTTCTTAACTGTTTCCAATTTATTGATGCTAGAAGTTGTACAAAAATGCCAAAGTTGTCCACTTTGTGTATCACGGGAAACTCAATTGTGTGAAAAATTTGTGTATTTGAAAAAACTCAAATAGTTTTCTGCAGCAGATTTTAGGTGGTTGTTGGTTCGTTCTATTTAGCATATCTATGATAAACTTAAAATTGAATATTTTGTTCTCTTTTTCTTATATGAAACAGTCAGCAAAAGATGGCATATTTGCTGATTTGTGGAATAAAATCACATCAAAACCAGATTCTCTCGCATCTACTTCGACGGTGGGAGTCCGGAAGATGTTTTCTGATGACGCCAAATACGTAGCAATGAGTGACCAGACGAGTCTACTCGTGAAAGCGCTGAGGGAACACAGGTGTGACTGGGCCTTTATGCCTGAGGTCTTCTACCCCACGGGATTCGGATTGGCTCTACCCGAGGGTTCCCCATACAGGGACATGTTTTCAGAAGGGTAATTTGTTTCATTTTGAAATTTGTTCTTTTTACAATTTGTAACAAAAATGGCTGGAAACAGTATTTCAGTAAAGATTGAAATATTTATGCAAAAACGTTCATAATATGGTAACATGATCAAACGGCACAGCCCTCTAAATTTAGCAAAGAAAGTGAAAAAAAGTGAATCAATTCAAGTTATGTCATGTGATTCTCTCATCGTTGCCCTCCAAGATGTGCCAATCATGTCTATCCTTAGTGATTTCACACTGGGTTCAAATAAAGATTTTGATGTCGACCTTTTGCTGATTAGCTCAAATGAAACGAAAGGATAACCTTTTTCGTTATTTTTATCTTTTAAACAAAAGTCAATAATTTGATCAACAGATGCATACCTATCTACATTCGTTTCGATTTTAAACTGTTCATCGCTTATCATTTCAGCATAATGGAACTGGATCAGTCTGGCTTGTTGGCGCACTTTCAGGAAAAGTGGATTCCGAAAGACATTTGTGCTCACACGAGAGAAACAACAGTTGAAGCAACTGGAATCAAACTAAGCGACCTCCAGATGCTCTTTATATTTCTCTTTGTTGGATTATTCTTAGCAACTTGTATCTTTGTCGCCGAGTGGACTGTCTGCAGACTTTTAAAATGTTTGAAAAGCAAGTCAGTGAATGTTAACATGGAAATGTACTGACATTTTTGTCTTGGTTAAATTTTAAATTAGTTTGGATAAAGTTATCAGCCACAAAAATATTAACTATTTTAACAGCAGATAACTATACATCTCCGTCTTTGTGTATTGTTGGAAAACTGGGTGAGTTAAGCGTGTGACAAGCTTGTGATGGAATCTACATCGGTGTGAACGTGAAAATGATGAACAACGCAGTATGTATCACAAAAAGAAACTATTCGTAAGATCTCTTTGAATCATTTCATTCAACAAGCAGATATGGATGCACTAGATTGTGATAGTGTTGTGTTTTTATCTGGTATTCATAACCACCCGCAACGGGTTGAGAGAAGTTAATGTTTCTTTGGGAAGGAAGGATAAAGCCCCCGTTCTTGAAAGGACCAGACCCTGCTCCCCTATTCCGCTTCCCACCGACACAAGGCATCATGGAACAGGGCCCCGCCCGTACCCCAAAGATGTATCACGGGGGAAGGTAAAGGGTACGTGCGGTAGGCCTTCGACTGAAAGGCTTTCTTGTATGACAATGTGATCGGAGTTGAAAGCAGCAGCTTTTGTTGATAGTTTATTCCACAATATGATTCTCTCATCAATCGGGATGAAGTTAATGGGTACATTTTACAGGTTGGAAGTGGTTGTTATTGTTTTTGATCTTCTCTCTGAAGCGCACGAGAAATCCTACCTGTTCTCTGATTATCAAAACGGAAGAAGAATTTCAAACTTGTATCCAGACAATGAATCCTATTTTTATGATTTCATGCAATCGGTTTCTTCAAATGGCAAGAAAAAACCAACGATTCTTAGGACAAGAGATGGGAAAGGGATATGGGTAGGACATACAATTTCCGAGCAAAAAAAGTCAACTTTACAACATTTGTATGGGGGTTGAGTTTAAGGGGTGAGTAGCCAGAAACCTCACGGCCAGTCTTTCCACAAACGTTTGTTTTTCTTCAGCGATTTAAAGGAACATGTGGATAGGGAATATACATTGATCGTTCCAAAGGGGTGAGTTTAAGGGAAGGGAAAGGGGGCAAAGTTCTGGAATAAAGAAAGTTAAATAGCAGACACAGTATCAGACAGTGCCGGGTTATGGAATTACATAATATAAGAAGGTCCATTTTGCTAGATCATTTTCGACAATGATTTGCAAAATATCAAGATATATCATGAAGTAGTGAACTGCCAACTGATTCCAGTTCCATTGGAAGTACCAAATTACACTGAACTTAGTTCTTGCAAGTTTTTCGACTCCGCAGTAAGTGGCTTCTCATAGACTTCAATGCACTAGAGGTACTGAGTTCCCATTGTTTTGCAGCTGCTTTAACAATTTACTTTGGAATTAAAATATTCAGTTAGTGCAAGAGAGGAGGCAACTGGAAGCTTCTAAACAGTGATCTCCAGAAATAACGCACAAAAGCTATGGATACTTTACACATACACCTGCAATATTACATCTAAATGAACTTATTCACACATCAGATGGGTGTTTCCTGCTTCATTTCTTGTTTTTTTGATCATGAGTCTCAAGATCTATGTCTGTGCTTTGGTGAAAATCATCTGAATATCCACAGAAGACAAAAGCATTGTGGATGTATGAAGACTTCAATTTCTTATGTCCTTTTTCTAGGTTCCCAATAACTCCTAAAGAGAAGGACAATGACCAATTAAGCTGACCTCACAGTTCTATGGTGCTAATCCGTCTCCAGTGTCACCACTGTTCTTTGGTCGTCTGACATTAAATGTGACATAACTAACGTCATAAGGTTCACAAAGCACACTTCAAGTTATCACCACCAATTTCTGGACAAGACACAACAACAGAAGATGACTTCTCCTAATTGTTTCTTTGGTTGAAGACAATTTAGTGCTGGAATCTTTTCCTGAAAATGGTGATTATTCTACTAAATCCCTTCCACTTTTTCGTGAATTCAATAATTTGGCAGACCTGCCAAAATATTTTTCACAAAATGATGTATTGTCGATAAAGGACTAGTTTAGGGACAAGACACAGTGGTATTGAGTCAATTTATCTCAATGTAATGAAACTATTGATTTACTATAGGTTATTATACACTAAATAAAAGACACAGATTAGATAGTCTCGCCAGATGATGAATTCACAAAAACCTTGATTGCAATCTTTAATTTGCCAAATAATTAAGTTAGACAATTACCACAATCTCTTTGCAGTTGTTGCTACCAGTGTCAAAGAATAATTTCATGTCGTGTTTTCAGTGAGACATTTCTTACCAAATAAAACATGAGTAAGAAATTTAACTGTTCAAATAAATGAACGAAAGTTGTCAATGAGTTTTGATGAAATACAGAAGTATTTGAATGATTTTTGTAAAAATGGCGTGCATTATCAAAAGAATTGTTTTTTATTTCTAATACTTGAGATTTTTATTTTGGATGTTTTACAATGAAGTCGATTAAAGCTCTGGATTAATTTTCACAGTCAAATGTAGAAGGGACTAACTGGTATTTGGCATTAATATTATACTGTGTACATGTTTATAGTTTATAGTAATAGTTACTCAATTTCATTAACTTTTCTTATTACTGCATGATCTGTGTGAAATAGATATTGAATACATTTTGGTTGCAAAATGTTATGTGGACAAGTGAAAATGGAGAGTGTCCCAAAACTGATCTAGTTCATTTGGTAAATAATTGATGACCCCACATCAGGCCCATAACAGTGTGTAGCCATAATTCTTGATTCAAGTAAAGCAGTTAATATGTCCCATAACTGGAACATTTCATCAACTAAACAATTGGTGTCATTGATCTGGGCCGTCAATAGCTGTTTTCCAAAAAGTAGTTCATTTAATGTCCTATTATGAAAGAATGAAAGTTATTTTGACAGCCCATAGTGTTGAAATATTTCCCAGTGCTTTCTACTGTTTGAATAATGTTTTTTGATTATGCCTCCTGTGAAAGCCATTGGTTGACCTAGTTCATAAGATTACAAAGAATGAATCTATCAGAACTTGCTTAATACAACCCACTTTACATTTGGCAAAATTATTCCTGTCAATAAAGACTTTTCGGTACAATAAAACATGACTTTGATTGATGCATATAATTATATATTATCTCTTTAACATGGCATATCCCAATATCATTATTTCCTCACAAAGAATTCAAAGGACAAAAATTACAATTAATTGTTAAATGTATTGTTTAAGAAGTTACATCTGTAAACAGCTAAAAGACTGATAATCTCTAAATATACATCTGTAATGGGAAATAGAGTTAGATCTACTTTTATTTACAAAATTGCAATGTTCCTGACAATTTTTTCCAATCTCTGTCGGTAATGCTGAAAGTAATGTTTTACCAAATTGTTTTGGATTTCTGATACCTGTAATTGTGACCCTAATCTGAAATTGTCCAAAACTTGAGTTGTGACTTGTGTCCACTAAGTAAGTCAAGTGTGTCACCTTATTGGTTACTTCGAGGGGTTTGTAACATCCTGTCCTGGGAAGGGGGGGGGTTGTTAACACCCAAGCCTTTGGCAGTTTTATGATAATTAGCCAGGCCTACTTTAACCTGCAGTCATTGGTTGGAATTTGTTTACACAGAATGCTGTCATGACATCATTTTGCACGTGCCGTCAATTGGGCCAGTGACGCAACATCATTGGTGACTCGTAGAGGTACCTTATTGATGGAATTGGGGTTGCTGCATGGTTTTTTGGGGAATTTTTTGGACGCGAGGTGAAAGATATTATTTTTGCATGGAGGTGACCACACGCGAGGTGCGATTGAAATGAACCTTGAGACGGAAGGTGGGAGGGGGGGCAGTGGGGGGAGGGGGTTGGCTTGGGAAGGCAGTGGGGGAGGGGGTTGGGGTGGGAGAGCATTCACGTGAGGTGCCTTTTGTATGCAAGACGCGAGGTGCCTTTTGTACGCAAGATGTGAGGTGCCTTTTGTACGTGAGATGCAAGGTGCCTTTTGTACGTGAGGTGTCTTTTGGGGTGGAGGGGACAACTGGGCTTCAAACCCGAACGGCACCTTGCATGGTGAGAGGTGCCTTTGCACGCGAGGTGTCTTTGGTGGTGGAGGGGACAAGTTGAAATAATACCCCAAAACTCACCTTGCGT
>JBCAUG010020654.1:0-10701 GCA_038406175.1 Haplosyllis leylae
CCCCCCGGCTGGACTGGGTACCCCCCCAGTTGGGCTAGACCTGACTCGGGTACCCCCCCCCCCCCTGGACAGAGAGACTCACGCCTGTGAAAACAGTACCTCTCCGTCGTACTACGTACGCGGTCGGTAACAAGAATGTTAAGTAGCATTGTGTCGCACTGTACTTGAGTTGGAACTTGGGATCATTTTTTAGCTCAATAGATGTGTGACTACATAGATGGTTAGGTAGCCAGCAAGATATGTAGCAAGATAACTAGCTAAAGATAAAGAGTGAAATGAATAGCAAGCAAGCAAGGCAGCAACCATACGTACACCACAGTGACCAGACAAGTTGCTCCACTGGTTGAGGCGGCGCGACTAAAAAGTTAACCATCCTTTCGTTTACTGTCCTCAGAATTGTGGTTAAGGTTTTCATATTTCATTTCACTGATTTAACCCCAAGTCTTACCGTGCAATTGCTGTACCAGTAATCACCCTGGATCGTCTGCAGTTGGTACAACATTTTGGCAATTATTGTGATTGCCGTCCAAATAAGTGCTACGTTACTCATCAAGAAATGTAGCTGCGGTACAGGCATGCCTATCAACAGGAACAGCACCAGAAGCACATTGATTGCCGACACCTGCAAGAAACATCTTTTGGTTAAAATCAAACATACTGATTGGGATTGCCCCCGTTCAAATCCGACATTTTTCCTCCCACGTTCCAATGAAAAGTGACGTACCTCTACGACACAAGTGAGGAAAATCATGAGGCAGACCAATTTGAAGAAGTGCACTTGTAAAATTCGCCAAAGATGTGGACTTATTTTATCGAACAACTCTGTTAAAACCACGATGGACTTCCTGAAGTAAAGTACGCAGGTATCTCTAAATTCTGAAAAAAAAAAAATTTAAATTATTTTCAATCAAAGGAGTAAATTAAGTGGCTAATTTTGCCGTTCAAAATTTTAAAACTATGCAACTTGATATTCCCTACTTTTTTTTTCTTTAGGTTGATCTTCACAGGTGGACGTCCCCTGTCCAGACTCAGCTAGAGCTGTAGTTGTACTGGTTTCTCCTTCTGCTGGACTTCCTGTTACCAACTGTTCCGTTTCACCCGTGCCTGCAGCATCTGTTCCGTCCAACCCTTCGTTCTGCTGTCGTTCTTCCGTCACATGTTCCTCCATTCTAGAACAACCATTATTGTTTTTGGAGAAAGCAAAAGACAGAACATATCAACGTTTCTGAACAAAGAGACAGTTAAATCAAGAAATACTACTACCAAGAATGTGACTTATCATGCGAAATGCAAAACACTTCGGTTAATTTAAAAACATCATGACATGAAATCAAAACTGGTACAAACTAGGCAGTCTTCATGCATGATCGAGTACAGGCGTAGTTCAATGTATCAGTTGATTAAGAATATTTTCTGAATTCCGTTTTTCGGCTCTTAAAGGAACACTACATGGTATAGTATAATGGCATTATCAATCTTTTTAGCTTAAAAATCTACAGTTCTTCACCATTCAAATTCAGTAACCAAAGAACTACGTTATAATGACTATGTTACCAAACTAAATCGTTTTGCTACAGGAACTATTATGCTTCTAAAGCAAAAACGAACAAGACTACTATCCATGTATCTGTGGTGTACTACTACTTTAATTCTAGAGCCTTGTAAACTGGTCGGAAAATCTCGAGAGAAACTACATAACAACAAACATAACGGCGAACAAATTAATTCCATATGTTACCGGTCAGTATTGAATGGAACAATATATGTAAAGGTATCTTTTTGCACTTTAAACACATCCAGGGCTGCCACATGCTGATAAAGGTAAAACTTCCTGAATTTCCCTGTGTTCATGGTGTATTCTTATTTTTTCCTGTGTTTCCACATAAAAATAGCCCATTCTACCACCATCATCACCCATCAGGGTTATATTATGCAACTAATCTAATCTACACAAATCCATCCCAATCAAAAATGCAATGAAGCCATGTTGGAACTATGTCATTACATTAATGGGATTTGCTACAAAACACAAAATATTGCCACAATATCCCACCACAACCCAAGTATTTCCCTAAATTTTTAAAACGTTTTGACATTCATGATATTCCCTGTGTTTCTCTATTTAAACAAGAAAGTCCTCCTGGAGTGGATACCGCCCCCCCCTCCCCCGGCCGGACCTGGCTCAGGTACCCCCCTCCCCCGGTGGACAGACAGACAAACTGAAAATAATACCTTCACTCGTACTACGTACGCGGGCGGTAAATATAAACCCGTGTTTTCCCTGTCTAGGAAAAGGAAGATCCAAATTCTCTCTTTTCCCTGTGTCGTGGCAACCCTGGCATCATTAACGTAACATTTGTAATTAATTGCCCTCAAAAATGTTTTGTCTGGTAAACAAATATGAAACATTAAGTGGAAATGAAGCAAAAAAAATCTCACTTGGGATTTTCGAAATTGTACTTCTCTTCAGTTGGAGTGCTTTTCAAGTAATTAAAACAAGACTTCAAAATTGAAAATCTCCCAAAGGATGTGTTTTACAAAAGTCCCTTTTTATGAAAGATGGCGGATTTCATTCCGATATTCGATATTTTAAACTAATATGTCGAGGCACATAGATATGCTCTTGAAGGTAAAACAGTGGATCATCAAGGTTTCTGCAGGCTTTCAAATGGTTAGTAGTAAAGGGAACAATTTTGTTTAATTTTCAGTAATACGTTTTAAAAAAATATAAAGTATTAAACACATATCAAAATCATTTAATCATTGGCAGAACCTATCATTCACTGAACAACCTGAATTCGTCTGAAGGACAAATAATTTGAAAGGCTTGACCTTCAGCAACGACCAGGAGAGTATATTGTAAAGATTGATCGCATCTGAAAGTTAATTATAAAATCTACAATTACACTTTAGCTTCCAGAGAAGTTCTATCCAGGATGATGTCTCCTAATCTGTTCTAGATTCGAAATCCCAAACTATGAAAGTAAACTTACTTCTTAAATCTGTTCACATCGGAGATTTGCATAAAAGATTTCTGGAAATAATGCAGCTGTAGAATGATGAGCACAAGAAACGACGTCGGAGTCAGGAGCTGCACAAACAAGGCTGTTGTCGTGTACTTCTCAAGACCGATGTCCGCCAGCCTGAGAAAAATAAATCATTATCAGCCAGTCAAGATATACATCACGGAAATATGTATCTTAAAAAGTTCATTACGTTGTGATGATTTAAATAGTCTGAGTACAGTAAGGTATGCGTTCTCCTTTCTCCTTTTTAACGTTGTGATTTTTTTGATAAAACCTTCATACTTACATTTCATACGACAGTCCTGTGCCATTGTGCCAGTATTGGGGGAATGACTGGAACTGGTATGTGTACAATATACACAGTACAAGCATTGAGTACACGATCACCACCCACCAGAATACGTAGATTGTCAAGCGCCAGAACCGATACACCATCTGCGAGACAGTATTCAATGTATTACTTCCTGGGATCCAATCTACATCACTAAGACTGTTTTAGATAGTGATGTAGAATCATATCCCAGTTTGCTAAGACCTAGTCACGTAGTATAAATAGCATATCTCCAAATCCTTCTACCAGATTTTCATGTGCCCCAGTTCTATTTGCCACCGAAGTATGGTATGAATTGTATGTACATCCTTTGGACTTGGTCTCAGTTTTGTATCAATGGCATGCCCCTAGCCAAGTCTGGTCATTTTTTAAAAGTTAGTCTACGTCTCCAGAGTACTGTATGTATGCTGGCCTCGCTGACTGTCCATCCGAGGAGGGGGTGACACGCTGCATGCAAGACTGACCGTCTGACAAAGTCTCAAGAAGACGGCATGAGTGACCACATGGCTAGGTCCCGGAGTGGAGGGTTCTTATTGCATGCTAGAATAATTGCCTGACTAGGTGGGGAATCTGTACCACCACCAACACCACCCCCACCCCATGTCACCAATCCGATCAAAAAGCTGACTTCAAACTACCCAACCACTCCACTCGATTTATTATATTGGTGAGCTAAATATTTTGTAATACATTACCTTGAAGGAAATTATGAAGTAGAGAAACATCACCATGTACACAATTCTGTAAATAACAGCGTCTTGTACTGCCATTACCAAGAAAAGGATGGCACACACAATAATCCAGTACTTGGACAAAAGATGCCAAACCCAAGACCCTGCAAATACACGTATTTTACAGATAAAACTGAATACACTGACTACAAACCATAGTTTCGATCTGCTAAGTAAGGGAACTTTCTCCATGCATTACTTCCAAACTATTTCCAACAATAATTTTTTAAATCTACATGTACTTTCTACGAAACTGATAGGCACACGAAGTAACGAATTAATCAAACGAGTTGGAGTTAGATTAATTCACAGGGTATATGTCATGCTTTGGGAGATAAAGTAAACTGTTTGACAAATGAAGATTTCCACAGTCCACTTTTAACCTCTCTTCACAGAAATGAAGAGTCATTACCGCATTTTTACCAAAAAAAGGATCGTCCCTACGTCAAAAAAGATCAGCTAAGTGTCCGATGGAACATACCTATGTACTTCATGGTTTCGCTATCATACCCTTGACCGTCGATTACATCTATGTCTAGAGTAGTTCCTGTAGCAGCATTGGTGGTAAATAATTCCCATGCATCAGCAGCGCAGCGACAGTTTGAGTCGACAATAGTAGATGTGAGAGATGAGCGAAAGATCGAGAACGAAAGAAAATGAATTAAAACAACAGATCGACAGGTTTGGTAATTTGTTTCTTTGATAAATACCCAATGCACTTGAATTATATTTTGGGACCGTGCATTGAACATTTGCCAAAGTATATTCACACCTAAGGAATTGAACTCAACAAATCAGAAATAAACCTTCATTCGCACTACATGAGGGAACAACGGGACGTACATGTGCTAATGTACATAGATACTTGAAATCACATCACATTTTACTCACTTTAAACCAAGTGTTATTACGAACAATGTGTGTAGTCATTTTCTCCAAAAACAGTGAAACAAATCATACACCAGATTAAAACTCATGTTGAAAAAAGACTGGCCTTTTTTCAGACCAAGACTTCCTTCTGACGACTTCAGTATTTCAGAAGAAAACACTCTCCCGATATACTTTTAGACCACTTACTACCGCCCGCGTACGTAGGCGTGAGTCTGTCTGTCCACAGGTGGTGGGGGTGGGGGGAGGGGGGGGGGTGGCCACCCCATCTCCATCCCATAATACTTCCCCTGGTCCCATGTCCTTTCTGGGGGGGTACCCCATCTCCCATCCCATAGTAGTTCCACTGGTCCCATGTTATTTCTGGAGGGATACCCCAGGTCCAGGTCAGGATGGGGGGTGCCCCAGGGTCCCCCGTGTCCAAGGTAAGGGTACTCCCCAACCTGGGGTAACCCCCACCCCCACCCCCGAGATATGACAGCAGAGCGAGCACTTGCTACGCGGCGGGCAGTATGCCTCTTGCGTTAGGATTTTCCTGTTACCAAAAGAAATTTGCTGGAACAAATGCATTCTTTAATTTGAATACATTTACACCAATGGTTTGTTAGGCTACACACCACAAGAGGATTCATGCAGAGGAAACACATGCATTTTGTAATCAATCCAAAAACTAGTTCTGAAAATCATTACTGAAATCATTATCAAATGAAAATATTTCCAGATTAATATTTTTCACCACAAAACATTACGTACTGAACACATGAAGTAGCGCTGAACATGAAATCGAAACATAATATTTTATGAACAACTTCGTGTTCTAGAAACGACTATCTACGGTATGAGTGATTTTTCTGATCTCATCGTCTGTACTTATGATGGACAGTTGCTTTTTAAAACGGTTTTTCAAAATATTGTTCAATTGTTTGGGTGTCGAGGTATCAAATTATTTTTATTTTTTGTTATTTACTTTTTATTGCTTTTGTGAAAGAAAACCTACTAATTTCGCGTTTAGCTGCCTCGACAGTGTGTGAGGTAGATGGAGCTGCTGACGTCTTGTCTTCAAGTACGAGTCCCGGATCGTTTGTTTCCTGATATTTGAAGTGTAGTTCTCGCATGTGCTGCCTCAAGGTCAACCAAAACATACATGTGAACAAAATCTGCAAAGAGACGGGCTCATCTATGTACGCATCACTAGATTGATATGTTTGCGTTACGGATTTGCCTTTATTGACCGAGGTAGTGACGGTGAGTCATCCTTGAAATATTTATTTTTGTAGACTACTTGATTAAATATTTATGGAAATTCACATTGAAATGTTTGCTATTCAATGAAACGACTGGAAGTCCACATGTCAGCCTTTATATATTTACATTTTGGCTCCTGCTGTTGTTCAAACTGACTTGTTTACTGACGCATGAGCATGGTGAGTGCAAGGTAAATACTTGTGTGATACAAAAACTCATCGGGAACATTGCAATGATCTAAATATATGTATAATTGTTGGTTGTTACCTTGATTGCTAGTGGTAAGCAGGGGTACGTGTATTTCTGAAGACCTATCTCACTGTAATCATAACCGCTTGAAGTTTCGACTGGTAATTCACTGTCGTACAGGTCCAGTCCATAAATGAACTGAATAACAAGTAGTCCGACTGCGTAGCAGACTATGAGCGGAGACACGGCCAAACAGATGCTACGCTTGGCGGGAATCATCCAGATGATACATGCGGCCAGTAGATATACGAACGTCAACCAACTGTGGTAAGTGATACTCCAAACCTAAACGTTGACAATTTGCTACGTGCAGTAGACTATAATTTACAAGAACACCAGTTTCTCGAGAATTGTTTGTCCGTAAAACCAGTCTTTATCAAAGCAGTTTTTTGTGAGGTAAGATTAAATATATACTTTGCCTACCATCATAATGATCAGTGATGCTGCGTAGCTCTGCTTCATGATGTACACAAAAATGGTTTCAATCGGGGATCGTTCTCTGGGTGCGTCCCCATCGTGATGTTCCTGCTCATGTGGTTGTCCCTCATCTTCACGGTCCACTGTGGTCGAGGTACCCACGGGTGACATGGAGTCATATCCCTGTTGAGTACCTTCACCAACGTCAACCAAAGACTACAAGGAAAAAGAGGTTAAAATAACATTACTGGTCAAGATAATTATTTAGCTGTGACCGTCCTGCTGCTCTAAGTCTTAGACAATTGCGAATCCTTCGTGTTATTTAGACCGTGTGTACTTGCATGGAACATTAGTTGGTGGTCTTCGTTTTAATTTCTGGATACTCAACGTAAACACAAAATATTTATTTTGACAATGAGTAGTGACACTGTCTAAAACGAGTACAGCACCATCACAAATTCCGTCCTTCATCCACAGAGCACAAGAAAACTAAGCTCCAACCGAACTGACAATGCGGTACTCACATTTCACATCTTCAATAATGTAAAACCAAAGCAAAATATTGCCCGCTTTCTGGGAAGATACAAACATCTAATCTGGAAATGGTCTGAAGGTTACATAATTAAATATCTGACGAAAACAAGAAGCCTTAAAAGTCCCACGTAAAATAACCAAAAAATCTGGAAAACTGGAATCTACACACGTGTACATGATTCAGACTGTTGGAACGAACGACATCTTGAGAAAAACTTGAAACTTTCCAAAAAATACTTTACGCTTCTAGGAGGGCAACTATTCCTTATCATTACATGGATCTACACTTATAACCTTAGTCCCTTACCATTCTTAGCGTTAATTACACGCCCATTACGTCATAGCTCAATAAAAAACAATAACAAAGTTCAGTAACCCTCAACCATTTCATCAACACATACTTATTACAAATCTAGTATTTTGGGTGTAATTTCATTATTTAAGTGTTGGGAACTCGACTATCGGGGTGTTCGGCCATCTAACTGATAACTGGGGTTGTAAGGATGACGAACGCAGACGCCAGAAAGGAAAATGACATAAATTACATAGCCTAGCTAAAATTATAACTGTAGTGATTCTGGACTTCTCTCAAAGCATGATGTGCATATATCTACAAATTATCGTGGTACCGAAGGACTTTCTAAATATATTTTAGTTATTTTTTATATTTTAGTGAAGTTATGATACCATGCAAACGGTAAGTTTACAAATTGTGAAAACTGTCAACTGCAAGTAATTAGTTAGTATAATAGATTAAATGTTGGCAACAGCAACACTCAATGTAATTATTATTTAGTTACCACTATCGCAGATAAAGCAATTTGCCAGGAAGGACGACGTTTCTTATGCTCACGATGGTGAGTGAACATATCGTCATTATCGTCAAGCTAAAAGGTACAAGGTGAAACTAAAACTTTCAAAACACGCACCAAGAAGCAATCACAAATTGTAATAAAGCACAGGAAGAAGGTAAAAGCCAGGCGGAAACATAAATAAAATAGTTTGCCCTCCATATCAGAATAAATTTTCTATAAATAAAAATGACAAAAGCAACTGAAAATGGTCACAGTAAATATTCTGCCATTTGTTGTTGTTTTTTTTTTCTTTTTATCTTCATCTATTGATATGATCTCAATAACATTTCAATAGAGAAGATCGCTTCATTAGCCTTTTGCAGAAAATAAAATTGCGGGCAGATGGCATCGAACAATAGGCTACAACAGTCACAGACATGCTATTATGTAAATTCCAGCCAACCTCTTCAGCGTTGTCTCTGAGTACCTGACGCTCAGAGCCCTCAGAACGTTTCCGCTTGTTCCGTCTCCGCAGCCCTGTTTGCCGTGGCAGGAGAGATGGACTTGCTTGGAACTGTGCGTCATCGGCTGCAATCTCTTTAACCTACAATGAGATGCACCTTTAGAGATTCCCATCCAAGTGGACAGAGTTAGTTTCTTTTGACTACTATCTACTCAATTATATTAAAAATTACAGAAAATGTATGCATTTGTTAATAAATAGGTCAGATCATTACCTTTTCACAATGCCTGCGGATCTCCCAAGCCAAAACAAAGTAAAGTACGAGCACAATCGCTGGGCTGGCGTACATTGGCCATTTTACATCAGGCCAAAAGTAAATCAGCCACGGTTTGTTGCAATCAGTCATTACGATTCCCGTGAGTCCAAATAATCTGCACGCAAAATATAAATAAATTTAAATATAGTTCAGTTATTACATGGGATCTAAGCATTGTTATCATGACATCACAAAGCAGAGAAACGAAATGATTCACAATATACAGATGTAAAACCAAAGGGTGACGAGTTTCGTTTACATTTCTTTCTCGGGCAAAAGTAGAAACGATCTGTGGAATGGATTTGTAAAATACCAAATTTACTTATCATCACGGAAACTAGGAAGACTAAGAGAGATTAGATTATTACAAGTATCCTGGACAATAAACCAAAAAACATGATCTGCGCCGAGCCCGAGTGGCCGAATGGTTTACAGTGCTGTGCTTGCGGCACGGATGGTCATGGGTTTGAGCCCCTAACTTCCAGCAATGCTTGCGGACACATCCACAGGTACATGGATCAAAAAGGCTCAGCTGCCATGCTGACCTCTATACAGTCGGCAGGTGTCACACCAGAGGTGAATCTGAGGACTATCGCGCAGGCAAGAAAGTATGCAAGGGATCCACCCTGACTTTGAAACCCAGGGACAAGTCTAAAACAGGGTTATCAGTGACCTCATGAAAAGGACTGATGTCCTCCAAAAAATTTTTTTTTAAAAAAGAAAAAAAGTTCTGTTAAAACGAACGGCAAACATTGACGGAATATCCGGCTCGGTTGCAACGGAAGATTATCCCTACTGACCTCTCGACTCCGTGGTTGGTCTCGAATACGATGTGGTTCTCTGCCGGGTGTATTCTCTCGCTGATATTCCGGTTCACTTCCTCCAGCTCCTCCAAACCTACAGTCAGAATATGAGGGGTTAATTGATGTGGTTCTCTGCCGGGTGTACTCTCTCGCTGATGTTCCGGTTCACTTTCTCAAGCTCCTCCAAACCTAAAGTCAGAATATGAAGGGTTAATTGATGTGGTTCTCTGCCGGGTGTACTCTCTCGCTGATGTTCCGGTTCACCTCCTCTAGCTCATCTAAACCTACAGTCAGAATGTGAAGGGTTAATTGATGTGGTTCTCTGCCGGGTGTATTCTCTCGCTGATGTTCCGGTTCACTTTCTCCAGCTCCTCCAAACCTACAGTCAGAATATGAAGGGTTAATTGATGTGGTTCTCTGCCGGGTGTACTCTCTCGCTGATGTTCTGGTTCACCTCCTCCAGCTCCTCCAAACCTATAGTTAACATCAACAACGTATTCTCACAATGCTGGATTTTGGGGAAATTATCAAGTAGCCTATCTGACAAAAAATGTAGGAAGTCCAATAATATTTTGTAATTTTATCCACAGATCATTCAGAAATTTTAAGTGGTCAAGATAGGATATTTTGAACTAATCACAGACCACTGGACTACTGTTTAATATAACACTGTTTATTCGTCATAATTTACGCTTAGGGTGAGAGGTATGTTACACAGTTTGGGTCCTGACTGCTCTTTATCCTGAAGCATATGAACAAGATTTATACCTTTAGGGATGTCCTTGAAGTTGGCCTGGCTGATCATCTCTTCGTGGTAGGGAAGTACGTACCTTTAGGGATGTCCTTGAAGTTGGCCTGGCTGATCATCTCTTCGTGGTAGGGAAGTACGTACCTTTAGGGATGT
>JBCAUG010020665.1:0-10700 GCA_038406175.1 Haplosyllis leylae
ATTTTCCAAACAAGTACAGGAGAGGTACTAATTTAATAAAATTTCACCTCGCCAAATACCAAACGAGTACCCCCACTCTAAACTCACAAAAATTACATGCAGAGTAATCTTGAAAATATTACATTTAGATCTAAACTTGGTAAAATTAAATCCAGATCTAAACTTAGAAAATTATACCTACATCTAGATCTAAACTCAGAAAAATTAGATCCAGATCTAAACTTGGTGAAATTAAATCCAGATAAAAACTCAGAATTTGTTTAGATTTAAATCTAGATCTAAACTCTGAAAAATCAAATGTGGATCTAAAATCGCCACAAAAGGTCTCCTCCACCCAAACTGGAATTTTCAGTTTTTGTTGAGTTTTTCAATGTTCATTTCATTCTTGCTTCATATGAGTTTAGTCCAAACTTTTCGTAAAATAATATTTTTTAGCCCCCATGGGAAAAGAAGAATTTGTACTAAACCTGTCTATAAATGAATAAGCTAACTCTGTTCTAGTCACCGAAAATGCGCACAGTCCCTGGGCCAGACGTGACCAAGGAAAATTGGTTTTGCAAATAAAACAGGTGGTAACGTTTCAACCGCACATTTTCCAAAGTTGTTACTTTAATAGCAAATTTAACTTCATTTGAAAATGATATGATACATCAACTAATATGACAAATCTGTGGCAACTTCCAACACGGAAAACGCCGTTAACAATGGAAAAATCCAAATCAAATACTTTTCCAGCCTCAGCAAAAAATGTTTTAGTAACATCAAGAAGCTGCATGTAGACTTTTTATCAAACATTTTAAGTTCACTACTTCTTGAGCGCAAATCTATGTAGTATTACTAAAATACAGTAGATTGATCAACTCTTGAAATTACATGTGTATGATGTAACAATTTGGTTGTTTTAATCTATGAGAGAGAACACCTTGAGGACAGCTAATTTCACAATCAGGTAAATAGTCACTTGCGTTAAACATATTGGAAAAATTTTAACTGACGTGAGTAAAGTATATCTTCCTGGACGTATGGTGAATTCTATGGAATTCGGAAGCTTACAATCTAATCTCTGGCATTGAAAATTATGCGAATTGTTTACTTGTGTGGTGAAAATATTATTTTAAGCGAGGTTGGTTTATGCAAGGTGAGCTTGAATTCACAAAAGGTCAGATTGAACTGAACATTAAAAGTCTCAGAAAACTTGAACAACTCAAAATTACAGTTTGGCTGGATGGGACCTTTAGGTATCATCTAGGTTTAACTACCAGAATAATCTATTCCACTTATAATTGGGCCCAGTACATGAAAAGAGACACCCATGAACATCTGTTGTCACCCTTCTACATCTAGATCTAGATCTATTTTTACCTCAGAAAACTTGAAATTACCGGTTTAGCTGGATGAAACCTTTAGCAGGGACAGGAGATGCCACCCTTTGGGCCAGTCTAGACAAGTACTGTTAGATAAAATTGGTCAAAGTAGATTGGCTTATTTCTTTCTGGATTGCCTCCTCTGCTGATAAATTCTGAATCCTTAATTTATCTCTCTTGTAAAAAAGGAAGCCAACTACTTGCAGAACCTAAATGAGTACTCTGGAGATGGGAAAGGAAGTAAGAAATTAATGTGAATTGCGAGTATTTCACATCGACGTTGATATGTAATTTACAATGTACTCACCAAAAATGTTAAACGTAGATGTCTTGTTTCGAACTCTATTGACACTTTACGTTTCGTAGAAATACTGTGTTTGCTGATTGACTGCATTTGCCAAACCAATAAACATAACGGTTACAAGAAAAGTACTCTTCATAATCGCAGGGTGAATTTTAAAATTGCAGAACAATATACTATCCAAGATGGCAACATTTGAGTTTTTCCTAAATAATACCAGATGTGTTAAATCTTGAAATGAATCTAAGTCCCAAAAGTGAAGTGAAGCATGACACAAAGTTAGAACATTCTCTTCAACACAAGTTTCTGTGACTGAGCAGGTAAGGCATTGGGATTTGAATCCATAGATAGTTGGTGTTGTGAGTTCAAATCCCAAAGGAGGCAACTTTATTTTTTGCTGATTTTGAAACCCTCGATGTCAATTTTGTACAAAAATGCCAGAAATGTCAGATTTGTGTCATTTAGGAAAAACTCGAGATGAAACTATGAGCTCCACTCATTTCACTCGTAATGTAAATTTATGATATCATAAATTTCGCTCTTCAGTTTATGTAATGTTAACATGTCATAAATTTTACTTTCAAGCCATTTGATTTTCAGATAGAAAGTTGACTCGTTCTATTTTTAAAGGTCAAAATTGCTAGGTATCTTGCAGAAGGGCCGCAACACTAAACAAGAAGATATTTTTCATGCTGCGACTATACCAAGAAACAGAGTAACATTGAGCAAGTTTGAAAACAAAGTGAGGAACCCTGTAAATATTTATTTTACCATGGAATCTACAATTTTGAACAATGGCGCTACATTTGATATCAATTTGGCGACCACAAGCTCGGATGTATTGCAGGTGACTGAAGATGATTTTATGAAAGAAGTGAGGACTTACACAACATTTAAAATTGCTGCTTTTATCAACACCTATTGGGTTCCTATCTTCACACCTATTGGTCTTATTGGCAACAGTTTGTCATTTACTGTTATGATGAAACCTCATAACAGGAAGATGTCAACTTGCATCTACATGGCTGCAATAAGTATAAATGATAATCTTATGATGTTGATGACTTGTCACGATTATCTTGTTTCTGTCCTCCAAATACACAACTGGTATCCCATTAAGTGCAAAATTGCTGCATTTGTGGCCTTATTTGGCCTACAAAACTGCAAATATTTAATTCTTGCAATGACAATAGATAAGTACATTGCAGTAAAAAAGCCACACAGAGCAGCTACACTCAGTACTTCTAGAAGAGCAAAAATAATTGCAATGACTTTGTATGTTTGTGCATTCATGTACAATATCCCACATGTTTTTCTTTCAAGTGTTATTGGTGGCCAGTGTTTTAACTATGGCATCAAACATGTGTTCTCTAGGGTGTATTCTTGGTTCAGTTTTGTTCTCAATGCAGTAATTCCTTTCACATTAATAATTCATATGAATTATGTTATTGTTAAAGCTGTAAGAGACAGTCAAAGATGCATGGAGCCAATGGAACGGGGAAGAGGCAAGCAACTATGAAAAGTGTGGAACATCAAATAACAACCATGTTACTGTTAGTTACAACATTATTTTTGATTTTACTTTCCCGACCTACTTCAGATTTATCTATCTACTGTTTGTTAAACGAGACACTCCCTTGGAATTTGCTAAGTCGATGCTCATTTATCAAATTACTGCCAAACTTTATGCAACCAACAGCGGAATAAACTTTTTGCTGTATTGTATCAGTGGGCAAAAATTTCGAAAGATTTGAAAGATATTTTTTGTTGTTTCTACATTTAAATCATTAGCTCTTACACGAGTAAATCTTGTTCAGTCAAATGGCTCAGTAAGCACTTCGACAGGTCGTCTAACGTTGCTGACGTCATAACTAGGATGTCAAAACATTAGTATTTTTTCCACTATGTCCCCCATGCACATTACCATGATTCCCGACCACGTCTCTACGTTTCTATTCCTTCTATGGGGAAGGGGCAGGACTTGGGGAGGTGTCCCATGCCTAGTTCGACTGGGCAGGGAACCCATACCTCCATTTGAACACACACCCTGACTTCTGCTCAAACCCACATTCCTCGCTCATGTTGTAATTTTGTGAGTAATGACCAAGAACTACTTAAAGCTCGTTCTATATTTGTTTGTAAAAAAATATAAACTGAAGTATTCACTAAAACAGTCAATCTGTAATTGATCTTTGTTAACTAAAACGTGATTTGCACAAGTAATTAAGATATTGAATGATGACACACCCTATGTACCGATTTTAACCAACACCCCTTTTTAGGGCCCCTTAGACCACCATATTGATTGTTATGAGTGGGACCCATTTTTCATAAATCTTAAATATTTTACAACTAAATTAGTTTACAACTAAAAAAGTTCAAATTTTACCTTGTAATTAACGTATAAAATGTGTTAAAACTAAAATTGTACCATAATTATTGTAAACATTTGAAAAAATTATCACTACTGATTAATTATGCAACATTTTAAATGGGAATGGTGCCTTATGCTGAGGGCTCAAGTGTTAAGGGCAGCAGCCAGCAGAGTTGGACCGCTAGCCCTAAGGTTAAGGGAGGGTGCCCACTTAAAACGAGGGGGGGGACGGGGAGGTTGGTAAACCATAATACACAGGATTTTGCGTATTAACTATCACGCTGCCTTCCCATATGTTCTTACTGACAACTTTAGCCATATTCCAGTTATCAATCAAGATAATTCACATGCTTTGGTATCAAGACGATAATATAGAAATCTATCATTACTAGATTAGTGAGGTTGTGTAACCTGGGTATTGTGTAAACAAATGAGCGTCATCTTATGTTAAAGTTCACATATTGTGAAGCAAAAAAGGTGTCTCTGGAATAAAGCATTTCTATTTATTTAAAGAAGCATCGTCATATCATTGAACCATGGTGTCAACACCTCCCTCACAAGGAAAAAATATTCTCATGATTTTTGATTATATGTTGATGCGAGAAACAACAGAAGTCTCATGACCTGAAACTCTGCAAATGAATGAAATTCGGAACAATCTAAGAAACAGAGAGAAAATCAGTAGTGGACGAAGTCCCAGGATCCTCACCAGAAAATAGTGGTAACTTTTCAGCTGCACATTTTCCAGAGCTATTAGATCTACTTTTTAAAACTTCGTTTGGAAACCATGTGATAAACCTAACTAATTTGACAAATCAGAGGTAAGTTCAAACATGGAAAACACCAAATGCCAACAGTAGAAAAATCATGATCAAATGTTTTTGCAGCCTCAGCATAAAGTGTTTTCAGTCTAACATCACAAAGCTGCATGTAGGTTTTTGTCAAGGTTCGAAATGTAGATGTATGTAGTTCACTACTTCTTGCACGTAAACAGCAGATCGATCAAAACTCTTGAAATTTAATGTGTATGAGGTTACAATCTGCTTATCTAACCTCTGAGACAGAAAACCGGGCGGACAGTTAAGTCCACAATCAGGTAAATAACCATTTACGTTACCCATTTTGGAATTGAAAAATTTTAGTTGACGTGATGTTAAAGTGCTTCTTCCTTTACTTATGGAGAATTCAAGAAGCGTACACATTGCATCTATCATCTAATCTCGATAAGGGCTTTCTAAACAGATAGGTTGAAACCTTCTGCCACCACATAATCCGTCATCAATTGTTAATCTAATATTAGATCTAATTAATAATAAACAAAAATAGGGTGACGGTTTTAAATTCTTTAACTTCTTTGTCGAATCAAATGTAGATCAGGTTTTGATCATGTGAACAGGAAATTAGTGACATTTGCATTTATAATCTGTTTGTCTGTCCGACATTATGTCTTCCTGTTACATAAACAATATGAATAGTTTTTCTGAACAGTTGTCCTTCCCTACGACTTATTGAGAGTTTTAGCTGTCCACAAAAAGATCGATTAGACAATGCTTTCTTTTATGTTCCGCACATGCTGATTAGTAGTATTACACAGTCACTTCAATCTTTGTAGAAAAGGAACACTAGTGAGGGAATAATTATTATTCAGTAAAATGTTTGACCCTTTCCACTTTGTAGCTGTCAGAGCTAGACCAGAGAGTTATACTCTCTGACTAGACTGCGTTTACTGATATACTGTAGATTCAGTACAGTTGCGAAAACCAGTAAACCTGACGATTAAAAGAAAAATACATTTCATACTCGGAGTGTGACAAGTAAGCAAAAAAAATAACTTTAAGATTACATCAAATATATTATCCAAGACGCCAATAAATTGCTGTTATGATGAAACCAAACAATAGGAAAATGTCAACATGTATTTACATGGCAGCCTTAAGTATCAATGACAATCTGATGATGTATGTATGTTTTCATGTATTTCTTGTTTCTGGTCTTCAAATACACCAATGGCATGACTTTGAATGTAAGTTTTTAATTATATTTTGCTCTCTAGTTGCATTGCAGAACTGTACTTATTTAATTCTTGCAATGACTTTGGACAAGTACATTGCAATAAAATGGCCTCATAAAGCAGCTGCATACAGTACTCCAAGACGAACGAAATGGATTATAGTTGGTTTGCACATCTGTGTATTTATTTACAATATTCCCCATTTGTTTCTCTCCAGTACCGTTGGAAATATGTGTGTTGCATACAGCAACAGTAGTATCATATCAAGAATACATTCTTGGTTCAGTTTTGCATTGAATGCAATAATTCCTTTTACCTTATTAATTCATATGAATTGCGTTATCATAAAAACTGTCAAAAACAGTCGTAAAATGTTCACAGGAAATGACAGGAACACCCACATTGAAGCAAAGCAAAAAACAATGAAAACTGCTGAAAACCAAATCACAATTATGTTACTATTAGTTACAACATTATTTTTAATTTTGCTTGGCCCAACGTACATTAGATTCATTTACGTGGCTTTTGTTGAGCGAGATACACCCCTGGAATATGCTAGATCAATGCTTGTTTTTCAAATCACTGCTAAACTTTACAAAACCAACAGTGGGATCAATTTTTTGTTGTATTGTATCAGTGGGAAGAAATTCCGAAATGATTTGAAGGAAATTTTGTGTTGTTTCAACATTTCAAATCTTTTAATTTGCAAAAGAAAAGATCAATCGCAGGCCGATCACACCGAGATTACTTCCATTTAATCCAATACTTCTCGTTCCATTCCGTAGTACTTCACACCTTAAAAATGGTCGGCCATTTCTAAAAACTGTCCAAATTCACCCTGCAGGAACTTCAGAGGGATCTGACATTTGGAGGATTTCACAAGCTTCTGAGTAAAGTTTTACAATGGGCATCTGTAAGATAATATCCTTTTATATTTTGAAATGTTTAGGAAGGAGTGAAATATTTAGCAATTATGTGATGGTACATAATTATGTATATTGGAACATTTGTAGATATTCGTTTCTTTGGTACTGAATACCCAGGCTGAAATTATCAATTTTTTTCATCTATGATATGATCCAAAAGTTTAAATGTATCAACGTATGCCAGTTACTTGTCGCCAATATTACTTTATTTTTAGCAGAGCTGTTTTAACAGCTTTGTTCTTTAAATAGGAAATATTTTTTGGTAAAATCTCATGATTTCTCTCAAGTTTCGGAAATTTTTGAGAGATTTGAATGAATGGAGCCTTCTGATTAGCCGAGAGAAGTGGTCACATGATTTGACAGTGAGATTTGGGGTGGACACAATGAGTTTGGTCATTTCCACATGGACACGACATGGGAACAGCTCTGCATGAAGCCTAATGGCTTCCTTGTTATCCTTTTAGTTAAGGTTACTGTACACACTTGACCAAATGAAACTGAATGAAATAAATCATAGTGTAAATCGTCAACAATGATAAAAGGAATAACTCAGTGAAGTTTAAAAAAGATTCACTGTTCTGTTTTTGAGTAATTGATGATAAAGTTTTGCTTCCAGGGCCATTCAAATCAATGGTAATTTCTATTTTACTCAAGATTGGGACAGTGAAATTTCTTTAAACTTTACACTCTGTTTTAACTGTTAAAATGGTGATTTTAATTAATGAAATTAGCTTCATTCTAATTATAATTTACATATTACTACAATTGAAAACTGTTTATTGATTCTCCCTTCAAATTTCTATGGACAACTGCAGATTGCATTGCATTGCTATTTTTCAATGGACCACCATAATGCACTGCAATTGACCACAGTTTCATTGGGTTAAAGAGGGTAACAATACAGCTGATGGTTAATGAAGTGTAACTCTGTGTTTTGACAAGAGTTTTACATCATAACACGTCACAAGTGGGTCCACCAACCTTAACGTTGGAGTTAGTCACTGGAACAATCAGGTTCAGCTCACTGACTATTTCAAACCACTTTCATCTTGATTGGGCTACATACAATTCTGTAGACTTGAGGGGGTTAAGTAGGAATATCACTCATATATGCAATGCTATGATTGGTCAAAATACTTATGAGTCACACAGTGGGGTCTGATTGGCCAACAGGAAGTAAGTATGCATGTGACAGGGAACACTGATTGGTCATTTGGGGAGGGGAGTGATGTGATTTAGGTGTGATCAATACATGTTCACAAGGAAGGGATTCAGTCACCATAACTGTACATTGCTGTTAACCAGATTAAGTGCCTGCCAAAATGTGCCAATCACATCCATTCTTACTAATTGCACACTCTGTTCATGAAAGGATTTTGACGTCGACCTTTCGCTGATTGGATCCGAAGAAATGATATGGAAAACCTGTTTTGACGATTCGAGACATATTCATATCATTTTCTGGTTAAACTTTGATTTCTTTAATTTCCCCTTTTTGAACATTTATCTTTACTTTAAAGGCAAATAAAAATATGTAAAAATGATTAAATTTCACACTGTGCATCTCTGAAGTATTCCATGTTGCTTTCCTGGTTTTACATAGCTCAACATCAGGGCCTCGTGTCAGCTGCTGACATTTTAAATTTTAGTTTTAGCACTGAACATATGCTCACGAAAGTTAAATTTTAATATAAAATCTACACATTTTAATCTTTATCTGGATACGGTTTTTTTTCTATTGTTTCCACGTGAATCTGATGCGAATTTGATCTTTCCCCAAATATTAAAATTGCCGTGTTTAATAAAATATGGGTAGAAACACTACTGTGTATTAACATTCGTAACTACTTGTTGAAGTATCGTGTAAAATAAGTCACAAAAACGACTTCAATCACTTTACTCCTCGCTGTAACTGGTGTACTTTATAAAGAAACTGCATGTAGTTTTTGCCAATTAAACTTCACAATGTAGATCTGGGTAGTTCTGTTTCTCGACTTGTTATTACTAAGATGTGAATACTTCTACTCAATTACCAGGACATCGATCAATAGTTTTAAAATTTGATGTGTGCACAGTTCATCTGAACCTCTGAGATACAAAACTTGTCGGATAGGAATCAAGTAATAGTCATTTGTTTACTTCAAATAAGTTGTTAGAATAGGAACCATTACCCAAGCCTTGGGTGATGGTTCCTTTAACCAACATTAGAGCACATTTTCACAATTGATACACGCATGACCAATGTTCCATCATCACCAAAATGTCAGGCCCAATCATCCCAATCATCCGGCATCATTAACATTTCAGGCATTAGTAAAACCTGTCATTTGCCTATCAAAACTTATCAAAATGAGCTCTACCGTCAGTCAGAAGAGGATGTAGATGGACTAGTAAACAACAATGCAAAAGATAATTTTGCGTTATTATAGGTTTGAAAAGGAAGCAAAAATATTACGATGCACTGTAGTGACTATAATGTTAATGTGTCCTAATTTTACTTTTAAACAATGTTTTTAGACAGAAAGTTGATTCTTTCCATTAGCAGAAGTCAAAAATACCGTATCTTGCAGAAGATCCCCAGTAATAAACCAAAAGACATACATCATATCCGAACTATACAAAGAAGTTGAGTGATATTTAGCAAGATTGACAGCCAAATGTGGAAGTCTGTAAGTTCGTCAATGCACCAATAAGTTATTACTGCCATGGAAGCCACAATTTCAAGCAATTTCTCAACATCTGCTATCAATTTGGTACCAACAGGACGGGATGTGACGCATGTGACTGGAGATCATGGAGAAAGTGAGGACCTACATGATATTTAAAATTGCATACTTGGTCAATACCTACTTGTATCCTGTTCTGACACCGATTGGTCTTATTGGTAACAGTTTATCCTTTGGTGTCATGATGAAACAACGTAACAGGAAAATGTCAACTTGTATCTACATGGCTGCAATAAGTGTCAATGATAACCTTATGATGTTACTGTGTTTTCATGATTATCTTGTTTCTGTCCTTCAAGTACATAAATGGAATCCTATTGAGTGTCATGTGACTGCGGTGACCTTTTTATTTTCCCTTCAGAATTGTACATATTTAATACTGGCAATGACACTGGATAAGTATAAAGCAATAAAATGGCCACACAAAGCAGCTACGTACAGTACAGCAAAACGAGCTCAAATAGTTACAATGACTTTGTATATCTGTGCATTCGTTTACAATATCCCACATTATTTTTTTTTCAAGTGTCATTGATGGGCAGTGTTACAATTTTGGCATCAGTAATGTATTCTCTAGGGTGTATTCTTGGTCCAGTTTTGTTCTCAATGCAGTAATTCCCTTTGCAATGTTGATTCATATGAACTATGTCATTGTTTCAACTGTGAGAAATAGCAAAAACGTGCTTGTAGACACAAATACAACTACCGGTACGGCAGCAAATCAAGGAATGGAGGGAAGACAGAAAATTATGAAAAGTGCTGAAAATCAACTCACCATCATGATGCTTTTGGTAACGACATTATTTTTAATTTCACTTTTCCCGACCTATTTCAGATTTATTTATTTATTGTTTGTTAAGCAAGATACACCCATTGATTATGCCAAGTCTATGTTGATTTATCAAGTTACTGCTTGACAGTGTTTCTGCTCCTAGTTCTTTTACATCAGGACTTGGTCAGACACTGAATTTACTCGGGAGTTTGTTACTGGGATGGTG
>JBCAUG010020676.1:0-24955 GCA_038406175.1 Haplosyllis leylae
CTATCATCTACCTACCTAAAGCAAAGTTACAGGTAAATTAAAACACATAATCAGATAGGGCGCGACACAATTCTGATGAGAATTCTTGTTTTGAAATTTTTCTCTCTTATTTTTGAATTTTGTTTTGAATTTTTTTTTTTTTGGAAATTTTATTGGGGGACATAAGTCCCCCGGCATAGGTTTGCTACACTGTGGTTGGTATGCCTCTTGCGTTCGCGCTAGAGGACTTTCTTGTTTTTTGCTGAATTTATTTTGCTCTTCCCCATGTAAGCCTTTGTTGCCAACGTTGCCAACTTTGTATAATTTAGGGAAAACTCGAATGTGCTTCTAAAACCATGACTAAAATTTTTGGAACTCACTGTGACTATACGGAGGTAGACTAGTTCTAAAACAATACTTATAAATATATTTAATGTCCTTTTGTCGTGTTGCGAAGTCTAAATTTGCACAGAACGAGAAATTTTGTTTAAACTGCGTGAAACAACGTACTACCAATAGAGCAATGTCATCCACCAAGAAACAGTGACAGAACTACACGGAATAGTAGCCACATACATACTTAGATTTCCACACTTCTGATTTTTGCCAAATCAGAGGAAACCTTGAAAAGATTTATTGTAATAGTTTCGAAGGAAGATAGGGCGACGACATTTTCATTTCCGTTTTTTCAACCCTGTCACGTAACACAGTTCCAATACGACATCACCACACAAATCAACATGGAAAAAGGAAACAGAAAGTCAAAATACATCAGAAATATTTGTGATTCGTATTGCAATACTTTCTATGAATTTCTAAAACAAACTCACTTGGTCTAGGTTTATTCTTCAGCCCCAGGTAATTTACGTCCACATACAGGATGCTAACATGATGTGCATTATAGAGTCTCCAAAAAACCTATTCCATTTTTGTAATGTATCTTTTGCCAAAATCAAGTAACAATAAGCTACAGAAGTGTGATATTTGGAGCATTTTGTGACTTCTACCCAACAGACAACGGGGTAGCAAAAGAATAATGTAATCAGTGAAGCATTTCTATCTCATTTCCTTGTTGTATCAAGGGTCTGGTATATGACCCCTGTTAAGGAGTCTTTCCGGAGTTAAAACTTTTCCTTCATAAGTAGATCTGATAACCATCTGACATTGGCTTTGATTCACTCCTTCTTTAGTGACAAAATTTTACGCACTGGATGTGTCAGAAAATTGAAATATAGTAGGAAATGGATCGATTTTGCAGAGAAAACGGTGGTATTTTTTCTGCTTTGAAGCAAGGAGGGCCCAAGGTAGATTGTCTGAGCCCCCCAAGCACCTGAACTTCTTGGCAGTTAAATGGTCCGCAAACCATGAACAACGTTCGCATCATAGGAGCACTTTATGATGTTATATCCTTTTGTAACTATTCTATGACATGCTTAACCTCGATGGAAAGGAGTGTGAATGGTCTTATGTCAGAACTAGATTTATAAGCTATATGAAGTAATTGTTCTCTAAAGATGTGATCTTAAGTGGAGTTTGAGGAAACTCAGCATGGGAAAAGTCAAACTCTTTTTCCATTAAAAAACAACCACCTCGTAGAATCATTGATATAGATCGGAGATTTTTAACAATGAAGAGGAAGAGACTTTCAAAAATGAAATGATTTAAGAATGAAAATGCATGATGACATATTGCTTTTGCCTTTTGCCTGCCTCACAAAGTGTGCAGACGAGAATTGCCTACCAAAACGACTGGAGTCTTTCGTCAAAGCTAAAACATGAATTGTTACGCTAAGCAAATAGTGAAAAAGTGCACAAAAATAAAAGGTAGCTCTTTTATAGATTTAAATATACATTTTAGACATACATCTTTTCACTAAAACAGTTTGCAGATACAAACTAACCTTGTCACCTAAAATATCTTAGTTTCAATGAAGACATTCCTTTTATATATTTAATGGTAGATGTGTCATTTGTAGCCTCACATACATGTGCTTACTTAGATGTAATTGTCAATATAGCAATGCGGAAGATGCAGCCCTTGTTTAAGTTATTCCAAATGGAGAAAAAAAGCTTTCCCTGAAAAAAGTATTGACTGAATTTTAAGAGTTTACGTTTCACTATGTATTGTTATGTATGTCAATGGACTGAAATATGCATTGTTGAATGATATCCATGTATCTCTTCACGTTTCTTTTTGCATTGGGAATATTTCCTCACTTTGCCTTTGAATGTCATTTTATCTCCATTGTGTTCTTAAGATTTTCATACCTGCGGTTCACCTTAGTAGTTACTTGCAAATTGGTGAGGGGAATTGTTAGCAGTACTTTTTATTTCAGACTTGTTATTTCTACCTCCCCCAAGCTTCTCATCAAATAATAATTCATAATAATGAGCTTCAATTAAAGAAGATTACAAAAAGAATAGAAAAATAACCGGTATCTAAATATAGAAAGGCGCCGTACACAAATCATTCCAAAGAAAGATACTTTCACTACTTGGTGTTTGCCGACAATCGGTCTCAAAGTGTTTAGTTTGTGTATTCAAGTACTTTGATTTAGTGTTTAAACCAGCCCCCTCAATAAGATGCTTTTTCTCGTCAAAAGGGATAGACTTGGGTCAACAATTAAATACATGCTGGAGTTTGGTGGATCTATACTTGTGTGTCATGTGGCTCAAGTTGATGGCTTCGCAGACACTAGACGTGTTAAGTATTGCTTGAGAAGTCAGCTAGTGCAAGCGCTTATGTCTTGCTTTTTCTGGATTTGCAAAACCAGGAAAGGATGGAGACAATCTCTACACTCTAATATCCTTTCCATATAACAAGTCCTTACATTTATTCCTAGCTGTTTCACAGTAAAGTTGCATGACTTATCTGGAAACAAAAGGAATTCCACGCTGTGATCATCCTTCCGAGAATCACAACCTAAACATGCCAAAGTTCCAAATTTTATTGTTCCTTTTCGAACTGTAGGTTTTTAATTCCTAGAAAACCTGTTTTCTATGCTTAACTACTATGCTTAACTACTATGCTTAACTTTTTCAAGCTCATTTATAAAAGTCTAAATACTGCTGATATCAGAAACAGACGAATGAAACGAAAAACGTGAATACGAAATCTTACAACATCAAAATCTATTAAGAGGAACTCTCAGCTACTTCTCGCTTCCACGCGAGTACATTCTGTGCAAAGTATGCGACGCAATGACAACATCTAACATTTGTTGTGTTGAAGCAATAATGGGTAAGGATGAGTTAGACGGACAATTGCACAGGAAAATGATCGTGAATCATGTACTTACGTGTTAAGTAGAGACCAGATCCGTTGGAATTCACCCCAAAAGGTGTAACTTGAAAAGTTATCTCGTTTTCAAGTTGCCTGTTAGCCCTTTCTTTGGTGCCACCTCAGGGCATAGTAGTTATCTTTGCCAAACGAACAATTGGACAATTATCTTCATTCTTAGGTTGTAGATTTTTGAGTTTGCTTTTTTTCCCTTTTATCTCACCGTTTCTTTTCTTTCCCGCGACGAAGTTAGTGGCAATTTGTGCAAGTATTTGCTGCTCATAGTTTGACACCTATTACATGCTGCGCCTATTGCATGTATTCGAAGAGGTCGACAAGGTTAGCGAGTAACAAACATGGTGATATTTGAAGAGCAATGTCTCTATTCCAGTTGTATTCGTCAAATAAACCTTTAATCATAGTGCTTTGTAGCTTAGCTGTTGATGCTCTTTAAATATTTTTCTTGTTGGGTCTATTACTCATTCACCTTGTCGGAACAGTGTTCCCGCTTTGCTGAGACGGCATCAGATTCTCATTCCATAACAGCACTGGCCCTGTTAAGAGCAAATCAGGTGTGGTACATTGCCCATTCACAATGCGGATATCATTACTGTTTCTATATGAATTGCACAAGGCAATGTCTCAATTTGTGCGTCGTAGCGACGGCCACCACGATAGTATCGTGTACGTCCTGTAGAAGCCCCTGTTTGAAACAAGCTCTGATTTCTCGTGCAGAAAGACGGTTTTGTTTGAGATGCACTGATCACATTGCTGGCATGCCCTTTTCAGTAGATACATAAGCAAATAAAACAATGCTATCCATTGGCAGAAATAAAGGAAAATCAGACACAAGGTTTGAATACCATTGCGGCACTGTTGATTTCTTCCATGTTCACTCTTCAGAAGACTGACTCCCAACTTGAGTGCAGCCTAATGTGCTGGTCCCTTATGTAGTCATGCCACGGAGGCTCCAACACCTATCATTTCTGTAGTAATTTTGTTAACAAGGAAAGTCAAATTACAGACGTGAGAGGTGTTAACGGATAATTCAGGATATCAACCTCACTAAACACGTTTACCAATTCTGCAGTAAACTGTGGCCAAAATCTGAAGTATTTTTAAAGCGAACATAGACTTTTTAATCTTGGAAATCCATCAGGGAAAAGTTTCGCGCAATCTATCACACAAGTTCTGCCTGAAACTGAAACTACCTAATTTATCTTGATTTGGACAAAAAAAACAAGAACAGACTTTTTCCGTGCCTGAGAATAGCCTCCAGCTTTCTCTTACTTTTCTGTGAGAAACTTAGTATTCACCTATTCCTGTACAAAAAAGGCAAGAAGTCAAAGTAAATTTGCTTCTGTACCTGAGGGGAAGCAAAACTTTGAATGTTGTTAATAAATACGCCCAGAGACAAAAGCCAAGATGAAAGAAACGCAAAGAAGATGTAAGTATCAACTTTGACGTCCTGCGGCTTTGGGATGTGTAAATCATTTTTCCATCTTTTTGAAATCTTAGTATATTTCACCTGTCAACAAGTTATTCATTGCAAAGATACGCAGTAAAAGATGTTAACTGCGTTTGTTTGACAACGTTGAATTTCCCAGCTGTTCAATATTCACAAGGGTTGATCGCATCAGCGGAATTTCGGCATTAAAATCTCCCCGGCGCAAGATATAACCTTGTTATACTTACTATGTAGTAAAACCTTTGCTCAGAATTTTACAAAGAAGTAAACCGTTAATTTTGAATGAAAACAAAATAGCTGTAAAATCTCCTCTCATATGGCAACATGTAACCAATATCTACAGAATATAGATCTAAGTTCTGCGCAATATAACAACAAAATTTACAAAGTTTAATAAATTAAACCGTAGACTTTAATAATATGTACACTTACCACTCTCGTCTGATTGTTTGCTCTAACGTAGTTTGTTAGTCACCAAATTATATATTTAACCCGGGTGTTACAAACGAACACCTACGGGCACGCAGTAAGTTCGTAGGTAGGAAAACACATTGATGATCACCAATTAAAAGTCTATGGAAATCAAATGATTCCTTTGATACGTTTCGACCACATCAGAGTCATAATATCCGCTTACGATTAACATATCTTTTGAGATCATGACCTTATAAACCCCTTTGTAAGGAAACCGCACACTTCAGGTCTAAGATCTACCAAGTTGTCTCTTATGATGTGTGTATGATCGTTAAACAAAGTCTTCACCATCGGGATGCTTTGATGGAAATAGCCATGAACCCAAGATGGTCTGACTTTTCTTGGATTTTCCAGGGACCACTAAGTCTATGCACATTCGGTTCTGCCTTTGGGTCTTCACATCAACGAACAACTTCAGACATGGCCCATAATGGGGAAGGCTAGCTGGAGGCCAGTTCCTTTATTCTTAATAGTTTCCACCGCATCATTTACTGGTCTAACAAGTACCTGTATTAGTCAGTATCATCATTTTGGCCTTATTTCGTACAACTTCTAAGGTAGTACTAGACAAAATGTAACGACCCTTTGAAGACCTTCTTCACAAGCGTGTGGACGAAAAATTAGCATTTCATCACACTATTTGATTTTAAAACTCTCCAGACTCATAAAACGTTTTGTTAGGTGTTTATTAGTCATTAGGCGTAAACTAATGGGATTGGGATCCTTGTAATTTTGTTATCAAATCAAAGGGGTATATCTCTGGTCGAATCAATTGTACATAAATGCGGATGTCCTTAAATTAAAGACTTGCGGTGTCGGTCTAATGAATTCCATGATGAAAAGTTATTTTTCATTTGACTTAGCTGCATTCGACAGTGAGCAACGTAAATATACAAATGTGACGGCTCAGGTTAGAGACTCACTTCATTCTTATTCCAATTTCATACCACCTTCCCTTACAGCAATGTTATTCAAGTACATTCACAGTGTAAGAAGAGTTTTTACTTTCAACAATTTTGTAATTTATTGTTCATTGTCTCGTTTCACCCTTGTTGAAAAGTAGCTTTTCAGAGTCATGACTCCTTGAAAAGTCACATTCTTAACTCGGTGGATCATCTGTCAGAGAGAAAAGGGAAGTGTTTGTGTTTGCCTTTCCTTCCATATCAAAAATTAACTTTGTGGCAATACAACTGACAAACTGTGACGGTATTGTCTCTTGACTTTGAAACCCACTTAAAAACCCACCAGCTAGAAAGTGTCTTCACTCAAAGTGAAATTATCATTTGACATTTTGATCACAGAATGTGAACTAGACCAGAGTTAGTTTTAAAATGCGGTGTCTCGCCTTTCTTCTGAAGAAAATGAGACTATGTCTCATAAACTCTTCCTGTTAGCTAAAGATAGACACACATTGAAAACACAATGTCCTAGAGTTGTTATCCTTGTACGGAAACACTGATATTTCCTTAGTAAAATCCTATTCCAAAGTACAATTTCATTAATTACAAATTGAAATCTTCCAGGAATTTGATAACAATTCTGATAATGATATTCTTCCACTATTTTTCCTAATTCTAAACTTTTTAAACTGTTATATTCTTCATAACTTGATAAAAAGAAATTGATCCATGGAGTGGAGTTCTGGAAGAAAAATGGATGAGCGGAATACACTTCAGATATAATTTGTTGTAAACTATGTCTTAGTTTTGAAAGATTCCAGTTCCACCTGAAACAATACAAATACAATTTAAAGAAAGTTTTCGGAAAACTTGCAGTTCCAGCTTAGGACAATTTAGCTGTAGTTCCTTGTACACACGTACATACCTCTGAATGTTACTGACTCAGGAAAACTACTGTACAAGCTCTTTAAGTATTCATATGTAAATTTAATTGAAAAACATGCAACTTTCTTTTCCACCGTAAATTGTGGCTTTACCACTTGTAGTGGTGGCAGTATCTATGAATTATAATTATATTTCATTCTGTAGGAAAATATTTTAAGTGGTGTAACCTTGTTACAATGCTGTACTCTGTTGAAAACTACATGCCCATTTGGGTTAATTGAATTTGTCAAAAAAAATTTAACTTCCATTGTCTCTTTCATTTCACATACATTAAAACCTACCTCCATTCCTCCAACTAGCTCCAAAAGTAAAACTGATAATTTTTCCATTATTTTCGACAATTAAAAGCATAAAGCAGACGACAATTACCTCTCTAGCAATATTTGACAAAAAATGTTGTCTCAACAGATTAATCATTCAAGCCAGCTAAACCGGTATCAAATGCGACTTATTTTTAGCCATTAACTCTCTCAATTAGTCGATCGGATATCCTTAAACAAGTTGGAAAGCAATGACTGAATCTATATTGGGAATTTGCTCAATAAAAATGAGCATTCGGTGATTTATTAGATTGCGTGTACTCTGTGATTGGATTACAAATTGTTCGTAAACTCAAAAGAATTTCGAAGTAAAAGGGAACTACGTTGTGTTTCAGAATGAATTACGGCATTTTGGGTTCTAAAAAACCAAAGTCGCTTTGCTAAATTCATGCATTGTAATCTAAGTTACATCTTGTTCTTCACATACCAATATTATTCACTTGTGTTGCCGTTTTGTATATGAAAACTGTTACAATGCAAAGAAGTGCTACGTATCAGATCCAAATATTTGGTAGTGGAGGTCCAAAGAAACATAGGCACTTTTGGTTTTGGAATTTTTGAAATCTGATGAAATTTTGAAAACTGAAATTTTTTTGGAACCGTCAATGGACAACAAACCAACCAGATGAATAGACGGAAACCTTAATGACCAAAAAAGTCAAATATCAAGTTTACGGACAACTTTCAGAATACAACGAAATACTTCAAATACAAACTCTATTGCAATATTTGGTGACTCGTAGAGGTACCTTATTGATGGAATCGGGGTTGCTGCACGATTTTTTTGGGAAAAAATATGCAAATTAGGAAAGATATTATTTTTATGTAAATTAGGAAAGATATTATTTTTGGGTGGTGGGGAGCAGGGGGGCAGCAGGGGGGTGGTGGGGGGCAGCAGGGGGAATTGGGGGGGGCAGTGGGGGGGTGGTGGGGGGATACCTGACATGGATGGGATACCAGACATGGGTCGGATACCAGACATTGATAGGATACCAGACATTGATGGGATACCAGACATTGATGGGATACCAAACTTTGATGGGATACCAGACATTGATGGGATACCAAAACATTGATGGGATTTGGTACCACAGAATATTAACAAGTCACCAAAGTGAAATTCTTCACTCCTTGATATTTTGTGTATGCTTCGCAAATTGTGTGATTCTGGAAATTTGGGAAACCGGAGGAATGTGTATTTTTTCTTGTCCTTCCATGCGGGATCAAAATGTTATTATCTTTACTCTAAATTTGATAAAAGTGGCTACAATTTCTGTATAGTAGTAAAACACCTGCGGTCAGTTGTGGAGGTATCCGTCTTTCAAATCCATATTTTTTAGTACTGGAGCTATGTGGGTCGGTTTTTCTGGCACACAAATTATAAACATTATATCGTAAACATTATAAACACCGCACCTCACTTGGAACCCTGGATTACATTGTGTATTTTCATATTATACAATTCATTTTGTAATACTGAATAATATTCCCCATCAGCAGCCTAAATTTTGTGAATAATTAATTATTTATTAAAGCCACGGCTCAGGTTTTATTGGTTCATCGTTACTAATACAACATTCCGCGCTGTTATCACAAATTTAACTAACTTTCGTGATAAACGGTTTCTTGTATTGGGGATGTACCCCCAGGACAGGACTGGGGGAATCCCCCCCCCCCCCAACCCCCGCCCTGTGACCGATGGACGGGTGTAAAAAGTTTTCGGAATCAGACATTTTGCAAGCTTTTAGGTACCCCCTGGTCCTGTCTGGGTGGGTATCCCTGTTCTGTCCAGGAGGATAATCCCTAGACAGGACCGGGGGTACCCCCCTCCCCCACTTCTCCCTGGACAGGTTACGCCACAGGCAGTACACCTCTTGCGGTCACACAGTGTATGCGTTTATTTTCGGTGCACCAATCTAAATACGATACCAGATACAGGAAACATTTCTCACATTTATTCCACGTCATTAAATTAACCTATGTTAAATTTACCCAGACACAAAAAGTTATCAACCCTGATAGAAAAAAATTATGGATGTGTTCTGAACAATATCATACCTACATGATAAATAAGCCCATAGATGCGACAGGGCCATTCAAATAAATCTAAACAAATACATAGTATTTGCTCTGAAACAATTAAGGACGATTTTGTCTAAATAAATGCGGCTAATTCAACAAAATCAACGGCAATTCAGTTATAGAGAGCTGCGTGTTTCATATTCTTTCAAGTAACGTTTTTGTTCACCAAACGGGTTTTCAGGTGTTGACTCTGATTTGAATCCAGGCCTTTTCCCAAGCAAGGCTACGGCCAGCTCGACGCATACACTCGCAGTTAAACCCCAAGTCGTATATTCTCTGCCATTATTGACTTCATCGTGAAAGAAATGAATGGTACCAGTAACACCCCGAATAGTATACTGCGATGTATAGTGTCCTTTATCACTAAGAAATCTACTCAATGGCAAAGTAAAAACGTCTTCGACTTCTTCGTTAGGTACAGCTACAAAGTCATCAGAAATGATGCCCACCACAGGAACCATGTAAACTCTGTGTCTTGTCACTCTGGGTAGCAATTTTGCTACAACAGACACACAGTCAGGGTCTATTCCTATTTCCTCTTGTGATTCTCGTAGAGAAGTTTTCACTTCATCTTCATCGGCTTCTTCCTTCATGCCTCCTGGAAAAGCCACCTCGCCCTTGTGATGCCTCATTTTGGATGATCTCACAGTTAACACAACATGGACTTCACCGTCTTTCACGAACAGTGGAACCAACACTGAAGCTAACTTGAAGTTTCTAAATGTTGTTCTGGTTGATGCGTACTGGAATGTGTATGTCTCATCGTGGTACTGAGACAGCTTGTCAATTATCATCTGCTCTGTGTATTCTTCTGTACTCTCTGCCATTTTCACTTCTAAGTCTAGAAATTAAATGTCAGTTTAATCCAAAAGAAAATGTAACCCACTTCTTGCTCTAAAAAATGCGACCATGGTCCCTAAATTCTTTGTCGGATGTGTGAAGCTGAACATGAAGTTGTACATTACGGTAAATGGTTGAAAGAAGAAAAATTGCAGACAAAAATGTCAACAATTTTCATTTTTCTCTCATGATAATAAAATACTTACAAAGATGTTGATGTTGACAAATGAGGTCCCTTTCTACTAATGCCATCTGTATGAAAAATTTCCGAAAAGTATAGGTGTCACTATGAACCAACTAAACAAATAAGATTCAAACCAAAGAAGTGCCCATCCCCTGGGAAAACACGTCGTGACTCAATAAGACAACTGCTTCCTCGTTCGTCTTGACATCATGAGATTTTATCTAAGATGTTTTAAAATGCAGCTCTTAGTAGAATAATTTACTTTTTAAATTAAGGAGGAAAGCAGAACAGATCTATGGCGGTACGAACAAAAGAAACAAATACAAGACTTTTTATTGATGGCAAACCCATAGCAATTGTTCCTGTGATCTCAACGGTAGATAGATCTAAATTTTCCGAGGATGTTTAGTTGTTACATGAAGTCATAATTTCGAGAACAGAAGAAATCTTGTGTATTGTTTTTTTTTTTTTTCATTTTCTGTGACCATGCGGAGCAGTATGCTATTTTTAGTAACAGCATCATCACAAGGAACCAATCAGAGTTGAGTATTGGCAGACACACACACACTTAATAAATATGTATTAATTTCATTCCGAGGCTGGTCTGGGGGAGAAATTGTTGAGGTATTCCTTGTTTTGTACATTATTCGTGAATTTCAGTGAAATTTCAAAGTAATTACTTGTCCTAGAGATCGAACAATATGTAGTCCACACAAAGATCGAATGGCATACCCTTGACTACAAGTATCTTGATCATAAAAATTGATTTTCTGGTGCGGTTGCTGGGAGAGCAAGATGGCCGCCGTCAGAGAGATCATTGACGTCAAGATGTAAATAGATGTCACGTGATATGGTTTCAATAAAAAGGTTTACTTCTCGGAAAATTATTCATTTACTTCGAGGATGTACAGCAGTGAGGATATACAGAAGTAACTGTTACAATTTTGTTTTAAAAAGACTCCATTTTACGTTGTAGAAATAAGGTTACATAAAGATTCCCAGCAAAAATGGTGTCCGACAATAACATACCTGGGCAAACTAATCCTGAAGTTCAAGGTAGATACCTGTCACTGTCACCGATTTGTCTCGCAATAGGATTCTTGCACATGGAACACTTGTCAATCAGAATGGTTTTAGCAATAAGAAAAAGTTATAAATTTATTTGCGCAATTGCTTTCGCTTAGTGTTCGTGTGAACTGTTCAGCAGTTTACAAAGATAGATGGATCGTACTCGTTGACGGCGAATCCACGGCCGTGGTTCACACAGCAGCATAAGGGGAAAAAGGACCTCCCACGGCCGTGGATTCGCCGTCAACGAGTACGATCATGGTTTGCTCGAGTATCGCAACTGAAAAAAAAAACTTTAATGTGTAAAGATGCATTAATTTTTGTTTGATTCCTTCCAGCTGAAACTGATGTGAAACAAAGTCTGCTAATATCTGACATGAACAACACTGATCACCTAACACTGGATCTTGGTGGACTCTCAGACATATCAGATGTATTTGCTAAGCCTGAACCGTTGTCCATAAATCCAAATAACATTCTGTTAGATAAAATGGGCGACGATCTGCTGCTACAGGCTTGCGCTCGAGAAGTAAAAGATGAAACCGAATGTTCCGAACCAAGCACACCATCCAGTCCGGGCTTGCTGAGCCCAAGCAGCCATTCAGTGACTTCACCCGACAGCATCTTCAGTGACAATTGCACACAACTCTCCCTGGTCGAAAGGTCGGAGGGTTTAAATTTGGCAGATGAATTGTCAACGGTAGACTCCAACACATTCTGGAGTATGGTATCAGATGATGCGGCAAGTCTTCCAGATTCTGCTGCTAGAAAGTCACGCAAATCTACCAGAGACGATGCACCATCCAGTGGGACATCCCCTCTGCAGGAGACACCAAGCTTAGTGTTTGAAGCTGGAGCCGCAGTCAGTTCTTCGCAGTTTGTCTTCACAAAATTTGGATCTGATGTTCCGGGCATATTCACTTTTGGCGCAAACAGCAGCACATCAACGACAGACACATCAACAAGTAGTGTCATCTCTGGCGGAAGGTAAATATGAGGTGTTGAACTACTTTCATTTACTGCTTGTATCTTTTTTGACCAGTGCCGTATTAAATGAAATTATTTTTTTTGTCAGAATACATGGAATGCAGCTAGCAGATAATGCCGTAAAAGACTTTGAAGATTGTGCTGCATTTTATTTCAGATCAAGTGCAGAAGTAGCACCGACAGTAAATGATTCGCCAGTAACACAGTTGGACAAACAGATGCAGAATACAGTTCACACAATACTGGAAGTGTCAAACGCCACTGCTGCTGTATCTAGTACAAAAAGGAGCAAATCTCCGAATAGCATTGTAAATCTACAGCAAGCGAGGGGCCCTACCAGGCGTATGAAAGAACCCAGTCTCAATTTGTCCTTCCCTTCAAAAGCGGGACAATACGAGTTGAAACTTCTGGTGCAGCCTGAAGAACAGCACAGGGCACGATACATGACCGAAGGCTCCAGAGGAGCAGTGAAGGACAAATCTCAACAAGGCCATCCGGTTATCCAGGTAAGATTGGGGTACATAGTACAAGGTGCATGCTCATTAATTAAGTATCAGTGTGACATTTAAGTGTCTGTTCAACTGATAACTGTGTCTGGCAATCAGTAGCTTAGTAGAACGTGTATTTTCGGTATTGGTCTGTTAATTGTTTTGTTCCTATTCCCCATTTAATGATATATCTGTTTTATTACAGCTGTTCGGTTACCAGAATCCGATCACGCTACACGTGTTTGTTGGAACCGATGCTGGTAAGGTGAAGCCTCATGGGTTCTACCAGGCTTGCAAGGTTTGCGGGAAGAATTCTACGAGCTGTGAAGAGAAAGACGTTGACGGGACAACAGTCATTGAAATTGCTCTTGATCCGAAGGATGACATGAAAGCAAGGTAAGATTTTTAGAGTTGCACGGAATCTACTATCGAACTCGTTGCGGTTCATTTAATCATTACGTGTATTAAATGACGGAAGCAATGAAATAAGACATGGACCTCTTGATTCTAATGTTGCGTTATCGAAGATGAAGTGTTTGGTTAATAAAGAAAGGCTTGTTTGTGAGAGTCACTATCAGGATCATGAGCATCTATCAGTTCAGATGATAACAATTTCTGTGAAACGATTTGTAAAGTCGATTGTACAGTCAGTAACATGATAAAACTTGTTGTAGTAGTGCAATTGGCCTTGTGGAAAGTCCGAAGTCAGGTCGTAAAAAAATACATGATTATAATTCACAATTCGGCAGATACAAATCTCAGTTAAAACAATTATCTCATTTTTTACAATTTTCTTTCAAGTGCATGTACCAAATTTTGTGATAAGGTCTTTGTGGAAGAAAAGTATTAAAAGTTCAGTCCTCTCAGATTGAAGTAGCGTGTGTAGAAATTTTTTTAACAAATTGAGCCCCAAAGAAATCTACTTAAATTCATTATTATCCTTGCGAATTCATCTGTTAAATTTCAGTTGTTCAGCATCTCCGAAAAGGAACACCTCGTGGTAAAAAAGGTGCTGATACAGACATTTCCGTTCTGGACTAACTTTGGTTTCGATTGATTATCATATTGAAGCTGTTTTTTGCTGATGTAGAACTTTTTTGTCATTTGAAGTATTGACTGTGTCGGAATTCTGAAGCTTCGAAACGCGGATGTCGAGCAAAGAATTGGTCTTGCAAGGTCGAAGAAGAAGAGTACCCGCACAAGGCTTGTCTTCAGGGTTAATATCCCCAAAATCGATGGCACTTACCAAACGTTACAGGTGGCCTCAAATCCCATTTCATGCAGTAAGTTTCTGTCTCTAAATATTACAGAAGAAAATTGGGCTAATAGTATTTGAAAGAAAAAAAGGTAAATTTAAAATTCTGTTAACTTTAATTAAACAACTTTTTGAGTTCCGAAAAAATTAGCAATTTACTGTGGTAAGTAATTCTTGAATCAAAGCTCAAGGTTAGCTGATTGGAACCAGTTCGGTCTGGTTGTTACCACATCAGCGACAGTGATTCAGATGATCATGATAAAGTATCACAGGTAGTTTGGTCGGCACACGAGGAAATGGCACCCTTCCATTGTTATGGTCTAGATTGACGTCTAAGGAATTATTGATTTTTCTAAAATTAGAATGAGGGTGACTAACTATAGCACAGATGTTCTATTTATAACTCAGCGTTTTTGAAATGTAGAGCAAATAATTGATGGTTTTGTTGATGTAGCATGTTAAGTTTAAAAAATGCTGAATGTTGTATTTTGTGGATACATGTAATTTATTCGAGGCAAAGAGACAATTTTTCCATTACCTCAGTGGGGCAGTGACTCATTTCGAAAGCGGTCACAGGTTTGCATCGTCAGCACAATCCCTTGACAAGTGGTTATATAGGTTTAAAAGATGGTTCACTACGATCATTTCTCGTTTGGTAGCCCAACCAGCAGGTATGCCTGAAATGTGCAAGAAGTCTATGACCGAATGCTCCGCAAATGGAGGAGAGGAACTCTTCATAATTGGAAAGAACTTCACAAGGGGAACTAAAGTTAAGTTCCAGCAAGTCGATCCCAGTGGTACAGTAGTATGGTCAGCCGAGGCCCCAATTGATCAGGAATATTTCCATCAGGTGTGATATTTACGCAAAATTCATAAGAACAGCTTATATATAATAAATTGGATAATTTTGTTTAAAATATGATATAGAGTTAGGAAATAAATCCCGACTAACTTTCCTTCAGGGCCACATGATAGTCACAGTCCCCAAGTACGGAGACGGTAAAATCAGCGAGCCTGTCGAGGTGCAGATAGTTGCAGAAAGTAGTGGTAGGAGAAGTGAGCCGCAACCATTTACTTACAAACCTGGTATGTTTAACATTCACTATTCTGTCTTATCTTTCCACTTTAATAACCAGTCGAAGTCCCTCATTCATGGCATGAGAAAACAACGATATGTTATTCATGTAACTTGAATGATACTGTGTAAAAGTTGATAGAATCTTTTGTTGAACATTCAAGCTTATGCTCCCCATGTCCCCCATGCAAGACTTTATTGTTCAAAATAAATTTCTCTATTCAACGCATCGGAATTGGCTTAAATACCACTAAATGTTTCTGGGCTAAATGATCAAAATCAAACCGCACATCTTGACAAAGTCTCATTTTCAATGGGAATGATTCCCGTGCATGCCTGTGATGGTATCGCACAGACTTTGTCGGTTGCAAAATTTAAAATAAATATTGGAAATTTATCCGATTTCTACTACATATATTTCTAATTTTTAGAACAATCCCACTAGAATATGCTTTTGTATCATTTGTTCACTGCTGTTCGAAAGCAAAAGAAGCAAAACACCTACGCCTTGCAGTATTGTTGAAAATTATGTTACAACTCGAGTAGTTATACTTGTACGAGCATGAATGTTACTTACTAGTCAGCATGGCAATGCTCTTACGCATTTTTCGCAAGGCAAAAACAATTATAAACTAAAAGTGGTTTTAACCACCATTTGTGCCTAATAATGTAAGCACCAACCTGGAAAACAAATCTTGATTTATTTTAAAGCTCAGAACGTTCACCTTACACTTTGCTTTAATATCAATGCTTTTTTGCAGATCTATTGCTCATGGTATAAATGAGGGTCAAATTTGCCATGTTAAAGAGCCCAGAATAAATTGAATAGAAAACTTTTAAAAATTCGCCCGGACATACGTGAAGATTCACAATTTAGTGCTCCAAGATAACGAAAAGATGGTCTCGTAGTATTTCTTTCCGTAAATTTAGCCGTCATACGTGTGATTGCTACGAAGTCACGGAGAATTTGAGATTCTTCAACCTTTCCTGTTTCAAAAACATAGACAAAGATAGTATTAAGTTCAGCAAAAATCCTACCTGATCGTCTCGATTTAAGACCACTGACATTTTGATATTACTGTTCCTTTAAGGTACTGTTTGAGAACGTATGAGGCTCAGAACACAGATAAGACATGGCAGGGCTGGTTTCTTTTTCATAAAAAAATCAAAAACCAGTATGAATTCAACAATTTGCTTGTAACCTTCTTTTACCGGTGGCCCGGCAACACTGCGATTGCCCAAGTAACACTACGTACATCGTTATGGTCTCCCTCGAACGGATAAAAGGTGGAAGTAAACTATTAGTTGCAGAATAGTTGTTGAAACATGTTGGTTTTCGTACTGTTTTTATTTTCCTCATGTATTGTGGTAGTTGCGCAACCCTTCGAACTTATCATATGTAGTACAGCGAAGATGTGCTGAAACGTAAGTACACTCATTTTTATCCACCAGTTTATGCATCAATAAAATCACTCATCTCATTTTAGAAGGGTTGTGTACTACTGCTGTAATCCTTTCTCTTTCATTACATCTTGACCGAAAATCGAAATTGCCCTCTTGTGCAAAAAATGCGAAGTCCTTTCACTGTATCAGACCAATTTCGGTGAAGATCGAACGTATCTAGCGAAATGGTGGAAGTTTTGTTCTCATGGGACGATGTTTGGCTTGATCTATCACTTTGAGAAGGTTTTATTTGCGGCTGTTTACGTTCTAAGTGAACGGATCAAGCCAGATTGACCATAATCATAATCTTGGCTATAGATTTTGGCACATATTAACATTAATGTTTTTCTTCAAAACAAGAATGCACGTCTTGACTACAGATTTTTAGAAACTTAACTCTACCTTCAGATAAGTGTAATTTTTCGGCTTCCAAAATTATAACATAAAATAGCCTTGATTGATACTTTTTTGTCTGATTTGGAATTGGGGGGTATGAGAACTAACCCATCTATTTTAGATGTGCAGCGGAGGCAGTTCCGAGGCTAAGCCTCACGTGGTTGAGGCACAGAAGCTTTAAGTAAAAATCCGCGGGCAGACATTACTCTCTGCCTCAGAACTCTCCAAGTCCAGGTTTTTTCTCATTTACTTAAATCTTATTATAAAAACTAAATGACCGTCTATGGCCGATAGAAAACTGATATGCATGGTTCCTGCGAAAGTCAGTTCTCCGGTAGTTGAGTGATTTTTATCACCTTTTGATGCATATGAAAATAACAATGTGCTATTGTAACAGGTAGCAGAAATTTTACCGACCTGTTTACATGTAGAGCATAAAGAGTTCAAAATAGAACTTTTCTTGTGTTGTAAATATCGAGACACCATGGAATGCAGCATACTCAGTTGGTTATAGACGGTATGATAAAAAAATATTCTTAAATCAGTAATCTGCAAAATTGTTTGGCTGCTTTCTGCGGTCAAAATGGTTGTGTGATTTGGCTCAACTGCACAACTTATGAAATAATCTTCGGAAACATTCAAAAGTAGATTACCTTCACACAGTTCATGAGCTCATCCTGATTTTATGAACATAATTTCAGAACCTATGAGCTTAAGTTCTGTACGGTATCTTTCTAAATTCATTGAACACATATCCAAAAATATCAAACAAAAAACAAGAAAGAAAACTCGGAAAGGACACAAATTTAGTCAACAGGAAGAAACCATCGATTATCTTCACAATTACATAGCTGAAGGGAACATTGCATAAAGATTATTTTTACACTGGAGATGTAAAGTATTTATGCAATTGTGATATTTATTTGCTTTTTAACATTTTCAATTGTACACACTGTGTGTCTGTATTCCGTGTACGATGCAAATCAATTGCAGTTTAAGATGGGATCCAAGCTCCAACTGCATAGAACAGATCGTTCGTTTTCCGTTTCAGCTGCTCGCGGAGTATCCAGTTTTGTAAGGATTTCCAACCATCAGTTTACATTCACTCCGGCCATTCGTTCACAAAGCATGTGGGGTTAAGCCAATTAAATCCCGAAAAATTCCTAGATCTTAAGTCTTTCAGATAAAATCTGAATTTGATCCAAGATAACCTCATATGCAGGAAAGTCCACAATGCAGTTGGGCAATGCGTTTCTGTGTATTTTAGCATGAGTTTGGGGGTATTTTTACTTTACCTATGTTCTCGTGTGGTTTTCCCCATTTGCCCGTTAGTCGAGATGTTTGAAGTTCCAAAAATTTGGGATTCAGACCTTTAATGCTTGTGTGACGAGGTGTCTTTCCCAGATGCATCTGAACAGGAAAGACATGTCGTCAGATTCAAATGTTTTGAGATTGCTGGTCGTGTGTGCTGAGCCAGAACTTGTTGCGTCAGTGACGATCTGTACGTGGCACGCATACATCAGCCACTACGGAACCCTCGTAGCCCAGAAAGATTCAGAGCAGCTTAAAGTGTGACGACGCACATTTAGGAAAAACATCAGTGGCAAAATCTTTCAAGGAGAAATTGACCAACTGCATTGTAGCCTTTCACCCGTTACGACTCATTACATCATATCATTAACGAAATATGCGCACTGTTCGTATTTTCCTAATCTTTACCTTTTTTCTTTCGACCTGCTGTGGATAAACAGTTGTGACAAAAGAAGAAAGTGGCGTACCAATGGCTATCGATGTAAAGGAGGAAGTTGCCATGGAAGTCTCCGAAGAAATAAAAGGGAAATCATTCGTATCTCCAGGTAATGACTTGTACCATATACAGCCATGTTTTTCCTTATAAATAACAAGAAATATAAATATGACCCGTAATCAGAGACCTTGAGAGTATGACTTTTTCCTGTTTACAGAAGCACTGAAGTTGAATCGGATGTTTATGGAGCAGACTGGAGGTAGTGATGCAGTTCTGCTGACTGCTGCTGATGTGGCACAAGAAAACACTGTGCAGGCACAGAAGAGCCCTCTGATACCGGTGTGTGTGGAAGAACAGGTGTTAAGTGCTCCCCAGGTGATAGCCGATCTGGCCTCTCCTGTTGGTGCGCAACCACAGTATCTACAGCATCAGGCCAGCTCTGCACAGCAGCCAAGCGCTACCACACAAGTGGCTCCACAACAGCCTGTCATACTGCAAGCTCAGCCACAGCAGCAACCGCTTCAAGTTCATAAAGTTACAGTGACTACACCTCTGCAGCAAGGACAGATAGTGGCCATGCCAGTCAACAGCAGCAGTGTATCAATTCCGGCGGGCTTTACTTTGTGTCAGTTAAACGGTGAGTGCTTGCTTCAAAGATTTAGAGTTTTCACCTAATTGTCACAATTTGAATTAAGAAGAGTACTACAATGTGGTGTCTGGTTTAAAGAACGGTTCAAACATGCATATCTTGTGATAATTTCCATTCATGATTTGTACCATAGGACCAGCAGAAATTGTGTTTTCACAATGAAGACATGTCGCATTCGTGCCTATAATTAGAAGTTACTGGTCACATCACTTATTTTCAATTATGTAATAAATTTTTAAAATAGGTGGAAAGACAGTTTTCACCTTCAGGTGAAGAATGTGATATGCTCCATTGGGATGAAAAGCAGCAGTAGCACTGCTGAATAGTCTTCAATCCAAAACATTACCGAATGCTTCTTGGCTTATGACAAATACATGTAAATATAAGTTGCTTAAAAGCGTCGCATATTATATCACGATCACATAACATACAGGAGAAAAACTGACCGATTTCCGCCCATTCAACTTGGAATGTCGGATCAGTGCTCAAAGTTTGATGTTTTCTTGGCACAGTTTTTTTTTTTTTTTTTTTTTTTTTTTTTTACATTACGAACAGCGTAGCCTGTTAAGCGTGTTGGTTTTGTAGTATTTTGCTTTCAGCATTCAGCATGTCCTGATCGTCATGTTTTTGCAGATTTTCAGGTTCACGTAAGCATATTTCTCACTCATTGACTGTCGTAAATGCATAACTAATGGATTTGATTGCAATGACTCTTTTAGGTAAAGCGGTCTTGGTAAGAAATAATAGTGTAGAACAGAAAACAACAACAGTAACAGACGTAACTGGTAGCAACGAAGCTACTCAGGGCACCAGCGCACTTTTACGCTTGCTGACAAGCCCAATGGATATGGCGGGAACAACTACTACAACGAACACAATCGCCCCCGTCAGCACCGCTTCAGCGGGTGCAGCTGGACTGCAATCACCTTCAACTGATGTTACTTTTCCGAACATTTCTGTGGCTGATGGTATTTATAGCCTTTAACAACACCTTTTGACCCCCCAAAATTGTTACGTGTGGTTATTTTTTCGAGTTGAATGATTTGCCAGTTTGCAAGTTCGGGGACCATAGATTAAGATTCATGCTGGCAAATCTGGGGCGAGCCACGTGAATTAATTATTTTCTTCCGATAGCATCTTGGAATTGGACAACTGAATGCCGATTTGTACAATCGCATTATGGCCCTCTCGGGGCTGGCTGTTATTGAAATATGTGAGCCTGTGGTTACATGATTTTATTTGCTGTGTCACCGAAGCAGGTTGCATTCAATGCCATAATTATTGCACTGTTTGATGTATTTTCTGCATAATTTTTATGTAGTTAAATGGTGTTTCCCCGATTTTGTATTAGGTTTACACCCGAAGAAGGTATGTATAGTTGGTGTATTCCTAGCATTTATGGTGTGCTGGGTGACACAGCAGGCGAGTCATCGCTCCATTGGTGTCCTAAAATGTGATATTTAATGTTTGTCCATTCCTTCAAAAACTAACCAGCTTCTCTACTTTACAGCATTTCTTGCAAATTGCACGCGAGATAGGCGAGATACGAGATTGATCATCAAGCATTATCAGGAAAATAATTTGATCCTAATTTGTACACCTAATTCAATGCATTGAGACTTTGGCCCTTTTGACCCTTGTGCCACGTTACTATATGTTGGTTTTTAGAATAGAGTGTGCAAAAATACTGAATCATTTTGACCTTTTACACAAGGAAGAAAAGGTCTTAAGTGATTTCCACATCGCATCTTGTAGCTAACAACATGTTTTTTCTATTTCAGTTGATCGTCTGTTGAATACCAGTAACTTATGACTAGCGAAGAGAGCCTTTAATAATGGAATCACGTAGGATAGTTATTGAACATGGAAAATGATTTGGTGTAAATAATCAAATCCAGTCATGTTAGTCTTGTTATTTTGCAGTAAATGAATGTAATTTTTAATTCCAGTAGTAGTATTATGTTTCTGCTGTGTAAATATATTAAATAATTAATGTTGTTACATGTAGCTATGCTATACTGTTATTCAAAATTGATGGTAACCTTTTCTTGTTTGAGCTTTAATATGTTTGTTGGATTACAACACATGTGTCATTTTAAGTGAGAGAAACATACACACGACAGCAGAAAGTAGAAGATTTAAAAATTAGGGGGTGCAAAGTTATCTCCCAACATTTTTGCCAGTAAATTTGTAATCTCCAGAAAGAGCATTTAACCCGAATAGTGCTGTAACGTACTGCGCATGATTTGTACATTTTTCTCAATAATTTGTAAATAAATTGGATAACGTGTGTGATGCTATATCAAACAGCTATTCGCCCTATGCTTGGGACATGCACATTTTATTTCACCCTACCGACTTGCTTTCTCATGTAACTCGAGTGCCATACTGTACAACAATTGTGATTAATAGTGACTATATTTGTTGTAGCATCTTGTGAATTAGGCTTCAGAGGCAATGTAGCATTGTTTTATCAGGATGGTTGTGTTAGTAGGCATATCAAGATGTCTTCAAGCATTACTACGAAAAAATATGCCTTATTACATTCAAATTAATATATTTTGGGTATTTTGTAGACGAACTTAATTAATTAGTAAAAAAACTTTAGATGCATTGTATGATAAACATGTCTCGAAATTTTAAAACAAATACGTGGACAGGCACGTCATTTTCCACAAGTTCCGATCTCCTGGTTAACCGGGAAAAGTAGAAAATTACAAACGGAAAAAGCTAATTTAAAGCAAACAGCTCAATGTCCTGTACAGTGCCAAGATGAATAAAATCAAATACCGTTCTTGTCAGGAATATTTGAAAATTACCATTGTGTAACCGTTGTTTGTACATAAATGTTATCAGGTTTAAATTGTGAATTGGTGCTTAATATACTCAATGCAATATATACTACTGCCTTTTGTTCAGTGTGTAAAATTAAAATCCTTCAAGTTTCACAAATACACTACTTTGTGCAGTTTACACATGTACAAAGTTACGGTCTCTGATTTAATTCTTTACTGCCGTTGTTAGTAAGCAGTCTGGCAGATGTCTTTTAAAAACGCGTACAGGAACTGAAAATTGTTAATCTGAGTGCAATTTTTTATGGAAGCTAATTTTACACACTGCTGTGTTTTCTATCGACAAGGAACTTGCCAATGTAGAAATTAAGTTATATTCCAAAATGTTCGACGAGGATATCCTTGTTTTATGAAGGACCAGGTTTTATAGACCTATAGTACTAAAGAATTTATTGCAAATTATTAAATAAAAATTCTGGTATTTTCTGACACCGTTTGATTATCAATTAAATCTATATTATTTGGCACCGTTTGATTATCAATTAAATCTATATTATTTGGCACCAAAAACTAACGTACAGAACACGGTTGTTAACTTTTTGAAGGACCAGTTTTATACTCGTATTGCATAATTCGTAGTTATTCACGTTTGATATTATTTACAGTATTTGTGTATGTATTGACAATACATGTACAGCTTACTATGTGAAACCATTTGTATAATTTTGTAAAGAAATTGTTACCTTCTTGTTACCTGTGTGGTAATATCACTAGTTAAAACACTTTTTAATAGTATTGAAACATAACTTCTTTAATGGGCAAATTAACTCGCTTGGGATACAGATCGAACAAGGTTGAACGAAATGGAATGAACAGATTTGCTTATATGCGAAGGGAATTTTTGTCTTGCCAAAGTGAGACAGGTTTAAGTGACAGTCATTGTTTGGTTTATTCTTCCCAGAAGAAAGATTTAAGTGAAAGTCAAAGACGTGTGATTTGAAAGCCCGTGAATCTCCGTGCAAATGTTGTATCAGCAAACAGAATCTCTGGTCTCTTAGACAGTGTTTCGGTAACGTGCAGCATGATGGAAGGATTTCTAAAGGTATATCTTGTGTGAATGTACCACTGGTTTCAAAAGTTTTAATTCCGTCCAACGGAACTTATTGGAAACGTTCAAATTTCGAAGCAAGGTACTTCATACTCGCTTTAATAGGCTTACGGTCCGGAAAGTGGTACAGGTTGTGATGTAGACAATTTATTAGGAGCATGTTTAAAATGTAGGATCTCGTTTTTAAGTGATCTAATAAATAAGAAATACAAATTCATTTTATCTTTTATTCTGTCATGAACTAAACAATTAAAAGAAGCATGTTCCATTTGAAGTTTCCTGTCATTCTCGTAACTTTTCAGGTCGCAAATTGTAGACTGAATTGCAAACCGTTTAATTTCACTTTGTCGAACACTTGCAAAAATATAACCGGACTCGACGATTCTCATAGTAGCGGATCTTTGCTTTGTTCTTCGCCTTAAGTGTGCTGTGACATTTTACCCACCAATATCCACATGAAACAGACGCGCATCATGTGTGCAATTTTAAATTAATGCTAGACATGTGTGCGTAGGAACACGCATGGGTTTTAGAGAAACGTTTCACCAGTTAGTGACTCGTTAGAGTAACCTTAGTGGTTTGGACTTTTTGCCCCAAAATTTTGGGTCGGTGGTTGGGACCTACAAATGCCATTTCCCAATCTGTGAATGTAGATGGGGTGGTGCTTCTACATGCAGGTGGTGGGGACCCAAAAATCTAGTTTATACTCCCTTTGCACCACCTCACACTGCCTTGCATCTCCTTGCACTGCCCCACACCACCTTGCCACCTCACACCACCTTGCCACCTCACACCACCTTGGACTTCTTCATGCCCCTTTGCATCTCTCACACCCCTTGGATCTTTACTCACTCAGGGTGGTGGGAACCCAAAAACCTAAATTGAATCCACAGACACCTCACACCTGCCCTTGCCCTTTCTCCTTTACTCTCTCCTGTGTGTAAGGCCTCACACTCAGTGCAAGAGTGTGAGGTCTCACAGTGGGCACATGCTACAAAGCCTTTCTCAGGTATAAGGGGTATGAGGCCTTGCATGGGTATAGGGCCTTGCACTTGGTGCAAGGACTCACACCATGTGCAAAGGGTGTGAGACCTTGCACCAGATGCAAAGGTCACAAGGCCTTGCACTGAGTGAGAGGTAAAGAGGTGTGATGGGGTGCAAGGGTGTGAGAAAAGCAAGGGTTGCGAGCCACCTGGTGAAACTTTCACTACATGATTTAGTCATTCATGAGATCAAAGAACGTCCCATTTACTACGAAGCTCTTCAATGAAATTTTTGCTGTGTGCAAGCGGCTAGAATCCCAAAGTTACGTAGTACGTAGTAGTGATGCTGTAAATATTGTAGTAATCAGTGAAGCCTTTTAGGCTCAGACAGAAAACAAGCATGGTACTTCAGTTAAGAGACATAATCGTTAATCACACAGTTAACAGTTACAAAGTAAAAGTTGAAGCTGTTCCAACTCAGACTTTGAGTAGCA